>KL265884.1:979-12334 GCA_000699545.1 Podiceps cristatus | reverse complement strand
TGGAAATTCTTGAGTTTTCCCTTCCCATCTACTGTCACATAACTTCTTCCCTATTCCCTTCAATAACATCTTACAAATACAGTAATAAATATGTGAGCTAGCTCTGCTATTGTACCAGTACCCTCTGAATTTCTAACATCTTGTTTGACAATCTCCTTCAGAGCACCAGTTGCTTGTGCCTTCATTTTTTTTAGGGGCTCCACAGCCATATGGAGTGTGTTACCCCTTTCCCTTGGGTTTCCTCGCTCCTGCCTCTTCTGCATGTTCTCTTGCAATGTGGAAGCTTGAAATGTGGAAGCTGTAAATGGTTTTCAAAAGTAACCTATTCTATTCCTCTTATTCCAAGTTAGGATAATCTATATCCATGTTTTAAAAAAATTTCAAAGTGTAAAAGTTCAACGACCTTCGCATATCTGTTGGCATTCAGCAGTTGTCAAAGTAAACCTCCCTGGGTACAATTTTTAAGCCTGTGTCTGCTTGTTTTATATGGATTGCTGCACTTTCTTTTCCAGATCTCTGATCCTTTCCATTGCTCTGCTCCAACCTCTCTACGGGAAGTTAGGTCTTCCCTTAACTTGATCACACCAGGAAAGCCTGGTGAAGCTCAGAGCATGCATAAGCTCTCTTTAACACTAGATCTACTCCTGTATTATGTTGATCTTTCACCATTTTAAGTTATTAGTCAAGATATCATGCCACAGAAATCAAACCCATAGATAAATCTACATCTGAAGGTTTAAATTAGATATTAGGGGGAAGTTTTTTACAGAGAGAGTGGTGAAGGGCTAGAACAGGCTGCCCAGAGAGGTGGTGGGTGCCCCATGCCTGGAGATGTTCAAGGCCAGGTTGGATGGGGCCCTGGGCAACCTTGTGTAGATCCAGGCCTGGAGTCCTGTGGGAGGTCCGTGCCTGGAGATTGGTGGCCCTGCCTGTGGCAGGGGGGTTGGAACTCTGTGATCCTTGGGGTCCCTTCCAACCCAGACCATTCTATGATTCTATGATCAATGATGTCAGTCGTTATCAATGACATTTAGAATTTCTTCAAAAGCCCATCACGAGTCTGACATGATCTATTTTTCATAGAGCTGCACTGACCTGTACTGTCACCTTCAATTCCACATTTATCAGGCCTTGTATAATCCATACCATTATTATCTTTGGATCCAGTGTTAAAGAGAACAATGTTATATCTTTACAGACCATAATCAGAACATCATGGCTGTAAAGTCTTGCTGATACAGCCCAGGAAACACCAGTTCCAATACAGTAACATTCACTGCAGCTGAGCAAAGGGCAAACAATAACATGTCCAGTGACAGACCCAGGGCATGATCTGAAATATTCTGAGCAAGAAGGGGACAGTGGTCAGGAAGACTGTTTCACACGCATCATCCCCTTTGAGCATTCAGTCAAAATTCACTGGAAAGAACTACATGACAAACAATGCCCTCTGAATTAATTTCCTTGTATAATATCTTGAACAGCATCTCATAAATCCTTAAATGAGCGATTTATTTTGCTATGTTGATCATGGATAGTTTTTTATTAAATTTCAGTATAGATTTTTATATAATTTAGTTCAATAAAATTTTAGCTTTTTCTTTGCAAGAACAGAATTAAAACTCTGGTTGAAGCTGCCTCTGGCTTCCACAGCAATTTTTTAATGTGCAGATGCAAACTGTCCAAGAAAGGTGGCATATTGAACTGCTTTCTATTATTTTGTCAACGAGCGTGACTATATCCCCCATGGAATTCTTTCATAGCCAACTAGACTTCCTTTTCATGCAACAATAAAAATGGAAAGTTCATAAAGCTGGACATGCAAGAAGCTCATTCTGTCATTTTTGCAATCTGCATTTCAATTTGAAATAATAATTCCTTGTGAGCTGTGGCTTTTTGTGTTTTTTTGTTTTTTTTTTTTTTCCCCCGGATACTGTACTCCAAGATACAACACTAAATTACACTGATTCATTATTCCTATTAAAACAAACAATAACCTCAAATTGCTTAGCAAACCAAACAATTGCAAACAGTAAATTTAAACAGTAAAGCAGGGAGCACGTTGGGTAAATGTTATTTCCCTGAACAAGGAAAGCTTTCGGCAAAGTGCTTAACTTGAATACAACAAAAGGCAATTTAATTTAGTAGTACAGATGGATGAAAAATGGAGACCTCAGGTTTAATAAGAAGGGGAAAAAAGACAAGCATATATCATCCAAAAGGATAATTATGAGAAACTATTTTGTATGATCCAGCTAAATCAAAGCTTTTAATGCTTTCTTACTCCTGTCAAAGGAAGGAGATTTAGTGCTTTAAAAATGGGGATTTTGCAGACTCCACTGCCAAGAAAAAATGATTTGTCCCTTGATAAATTACTATTGGGTTTTCTACTTGAAAAAAAAATACACTTACATTGAAATAAATGCCAAGGAATGGCTAGAGAATTTATATTATTCACTCGTATCTGTCACTGGATTGGTTGAAAAGTGACAGTGCTATTAAAAACGTCTTCTTGCTTCTAGAATTAATGGCACAAAGGGGCCATGCGAGTCTTCCATGAATGGGAAGGATATGTATACAAAAATAATAGTAAGCAAATCTTTATTCTCCTCGACCATCCTGACATACTAGGCTCTAGAGGCTGACTGCGTGTGTGCACGTGGAGGGAGGGTGGCGGTGGTGTATTTTATGTTTATAAGCTGCCAATTCCAATGAAATCTCCCCTCCCACTAGGAGGGAAATCACCCATGCATTTCCCTAAGGATTTTCAAGGGCTCTTAAACAATACTAGAATTTTTTTCCTCTTCTGAAGGAGGGGAAAAACATACATGTATGCATGACACATCTAGAGGGATGTTAGCTTGAGAGATGCATTGCAGTAAAAGCAATTTTATCCCAAAGAAACCCTTCTAAGGGTCTGTTATGTACTTTTTGGCTGGAGAAGCTCACTCTCTTTTCTTTTTGCCCAGCCCTTGGACAAGAACTATATGGGTCATCAAGGAGACGACAAACTAGGCAGTCACAGACACTGGGAACAGGGAGGAACACTCACTGGGGAGCAGTCCTCTCTGCTGGCAGCTTGTCTGACAGTTGTGTGGGGACCAGAGGGATGTCACTGCACAGGCCCAGTTCCTTTCAAGCCTGCAGGTAACAATGCCTGGTAGTCACTCAAGTTGCTAAGAAAGAAATGCCTATGTGCATTGCAACTTGGCTGGAGACAGGCAGGTTCCCAGCAGACTGCAGCCCTGTGCTTTACGTGCTGGTTGTTGCTGACAAGCTGCTCCCCCATGGGTGCTAAAAGCCACCCGAGCTCTTACCTGTCAAGTTTCAATCTCTTTAAAAACTGAAGTCCCAGTTGCCAAGAGGCTGGCCTTCTGCTTGTCACCAAAGCAAACACAGGATTTACAGAGGGCATGCAGATGGCAAACAAGCAAAAAAGCCATTAATAAAGTTGAGATGCCAGTGTGCAAGGTTAATAGAGCCACACAGGTTTGCAGGACTGGGATATTAGCTTTGCTTAGTACTTAAGCACTAATCAAAAATACTTTATTTTTCGTTCAAGTCTGAGAGGCTACTAAAAATTTCTTCATTCATTTCTGAGTTTGAGGTCATCTTGATATACTTTTTGTTATTCTGTTCCATGTAAAAGATTTCCTTTTTTTTGATTAATTGTAACACCAACTTTCTACCAACATACAGGAAAACTTTTGCTTATTTAATTGCTGGTTGACGTAGGTATTTATCTGTCTCCTGAGAGTACTATCAATAACACATTTTCATAGAAACCCAGAAAAATGTTTCCTTGGGCCCTGAATAGCTTTTATCCTTACTACTTAAATCAGTATCAGTGAGAGAGTTTTGAATGCACAGTAACAATCAAAAAGCAGTACGAGGTTCTCTATACATGCACAAAGTTGTATTTCATTGCAATCATGCAACATATGAAATGCAGAGCACAGAACTAGCTGGAAAAAAAAAGTCTGAGAGGAGCTAGACTTAAATGGAATAGTTTTCATGGAGAGTGCTTAGTCTATAAAATCTTTGCAATGGGAAAAAAAAAATAAATTTCTTTCTCCTCTATTCACAGGAACCTACCAGCATTGGACCCAATTCATGAGCCAAGCATTTAGAAACTGCCAGAATATCAAGACATCAGCAGATCTGAAGTTCTAGCATTAAAAGACAGATTAAAAAAAATCCATCTGAAAAAGGAAATCAGTATCTCTAAAAACCATCACTACAAATTAGCCAAAGTTAGAGGGATTTTATGAAGTAATTTCAAAACCATCTGGCTTACAGTCTTAAAGTGCCTACTGTTTAAAACCACATGGGGCAATGCCAACAAACCTGACCTCCAGATCTTTAAACATATTTTATATGTTTGTGCATAATTATGCCAGGTACTAGGGTACTAAAAATTTCATTTTTACTCTTTCATCCATCAAACCCCCAAGATTATCTCACTGGAAAGCTGCTATTTGCTCCAGGGGTTGTATCACATGATAGATAGCATGAAACAATGTTTTATTTTATTTTTGTTTTCAGTTCAGTAAATGCAGCACTTGGTAAAATCTAGTGAGTTACAAATAGTACCCAAGCTTCTCTTGGGAAAAACAAACAAACCCCAAACAAACAAACCAAAAAACCCCCAAACAAAACAACAAAAAAAAAACAGGAAAAAAAAAATAAAAACCAAAACCAACCCAAAGAGTAAAAGTCACAGCAACTATGAATCAGTGTCATGCTGATGTCTGTAATTTTTTCATATGGATTATGCTAATAAAACAAAAAGAAAAGAAGAAAATAGCAAAATTTCAATCTATATCTTTCCTGCGACAAGAGCTTCTCGTAGAATTCATAATGATATCATCTCTAGCCATTTATCTTAAGTCAATAATCCCACGGCCATTCTAAACCCACCATTTTGCAAATACACTACAGAAGTTACTTGAGGCAGCCTTTTTTTTTTTTTTTCAAATAACATCTTTATGTTATACTTTGACATGTATATTTAAGTGGATTGTTTATCTATGAAAAATGAATGTAGTAGAAAGTTTTTCTAACAAAACTTATTTTGGGAAGTAAACAAATTTATTCCTAGAAAACTCAGTTCTCATCACTAATTAGCATGCAAATACTAATATTACATGGAGAAACAGAAGAATAAATAGTGATTATAGCAGAATAATCCTTCCAGAGTTTTTTCTAATATATTGTTTTCATGTTTCTAAACCTTTGAAGAATTAAAGAATGAGGCAACTCATTGTTTCTCTATCTTTTGCAGGTGTTCAGTCACAGTAGTCATTCCTTAGAACTACTTCCAAAGAAATATCCATCACTACCAGAGCCAACAATTCCTTTCAAGCTAGCAGTTACAGTTTTGGTAGAAGGCACTTTAACAGGATACATGATAATGCAATTCAGTTATTGGAAGCTGATGAGGAAAAAATAAACAATTTTTAATTGCCAGGACAATTATCTCTAGAAACTCCCTGAGACGAGGCAAAATCTCTATCCCTCAGTGTCTTTAACAACTGAAGATAAAAGAGCAGAGAATATGACCTTAACAGAAATTATGAGACAGAGTCTTCTGGTCTGTGCTACTGTGGATCAGAGCGCCTCATTCACATACTCTCCTGGCTGCAGTCCTAAGCTTTAATTCACTTCCTTGCACCCCTGTATCTAACAATAGTGATGAAATTCATGTCACCACAAGGCTTCTGCAATTATGGGAGCTCTGCATCACCTAGGAGCTATCAACAGGCTGAAGACCTCCTATCGCATCAGCCCTATTTGTGCACAATTTAGAGGAGGAGACCAGCACCTCAATAAGGCTGTTCCCAGTGGCTCGTGGAGACATGATGGTACCTGTGATCAGAGAACTCCCCTGCATGGGATCCCTGATGGTGCACCTTCACTATCACTTTGACTGTATGTACAGAGCTCACAGCACGTCTGAGACAGTTTTCGATCCATGCATCATTAAAACAAATCAGCTGATGATTGTACTCTCAATTTAGTGATCTCTGTTGGAATTTATGGGGCTGCAGGACATTTTCAGTTCAAAGACATTTAATCTTCAAATCTCTTCCCCTTTGATCTTAAACTGCTATGTCTGCTGACAGTCAGGACAAAGGATAAATCCACAAAATCAAAATGGTTTTCTAAAGCTATCTTTGTCAAAGGAGCTAAGAACAGAGGACATCGTCAGAGTTTCTCTCTTACAATTCAAGATCAATTCCACGAGCCAAATCCTCAGCCAACATAAATCAGTGCAACTTCATTCAGATAAAGTTGACAGGATTTTATACTACCTGTGGATCTGGTCCTAACTGCAAGTTTCACAGATTTGTGAGACTTTAATGTCCACAAAGGCCCTTAATGAAAAATAGCCAATAAACAAACAAAATGCATCTCCTCATAAATCTTTCTTTAAAAATGCTAATAATCTAACTTGTTACACATGCAAACAAAGTGATCAATTAAAGCAGGCTACAGTTATAATTTTACAAGAAACAGCTCAAGAAGAGGTAGAATATATAGAATGTATCCACAGGACTACAATTTACCTTATTTAAGAAAAAAATAGCCCTGTAAAATTTTCTGGACTGCTTATACAACATGCAAAAAAGGCAATCTGTGCATGAAGTAGCCATTGTGAATTTCCTCATTTCTATACCCATTAACTGAAAGTATACAGCCAATTCTCAGCCTTGTATTTTAGGTCATAAATCTGCTCCTTCTGTTCCTTGGGCAAATTAAAAGCTATATATCTTTTGTCAAGTCTTTCTGACACAGAGCTCCTACCTTCACAGCCTAAGGCTAGCTGTGTGTCTAGGAAAATTATATACAATGGGCAGTGACAGCCATGGAGTCTAGCATTTAGGCACTAGTGCACATGTTTTTATACATGTAAAAATCATTCTAACTTATAACGTGAGCACAATTTATACATATTTAAAAGGATTACATGAATATGAAATCAGAAAATGCTTTCAAAAGGATAGGAAGGTGGTCCAAAATTGCAGTCTTTGAAACTATGCTGCATTAAGCATATGCATTAACCTCTGCATTACACTAATACAGACTACACTACCAGAACTGTAACCTATTTTCTTGTGCTTTAACAGTTGCCATGCTTCGGTTTCTGATGAATGTGTGGGCACTGCTTTTGATTTCAGCTGAATGTGCAAACAGTATATGTGTTTTAATTAAACCCATACGAAATCATGCTGTTTGGGAATGCCAGCTTTGTCATGTATCACTGCAATGGCTTGTCTAGTTATATTGGAGTTTTACGGCCTTGAAATGAGGCATTGCAAAATGACAATATTTAAGATGCCCCACATGAATTCTCGCATTGTGGAAAATTTTCTAAGCAGTGGGCTCCTGCACCTCTTTTAAAAGCTGCAAGAAGCTTGCAAAGAATTAATTTTAACTGTAAGACATGGAGAAATATTTATTAAAAATTGAGGGTTTCTTCTAATTATATGTTCAACAACTATGCCACTCTGCCCAAGACTGTAGCTTTTTGCAGTTCATGCTCCTCATTCTCCTTACACTGCAAGTAACCCTTGTTTCATACTTTTATCTGAAGCACTACCTGCCCTCTTAGACCTTTTTGGTTTATAGCTGCCATTTTCAAGATGTCATATCTCTTACACTGTGATCAGAGATGTTCATCTTTTTCCTTTCCTAAGTGATATTGTTGCCATATAATTTACTTTCTTGGTTATTCCGACTGGAAAAGTGGGAAGGCCTGTCATCTTTACATTTAACACATAGACACGATCTGAATAGAGCTTGTAGATTTGATCTGCAGTTCCATTTACTGTCCATTTTGAAATAAATACAAAGTAGTGCTAGTATCCAAAAATACCTCTTATTCCTATTTTTAAACACATGGTTTATATTCCTTAGGAGAGTGGTTTACTTTCCAACTGCCATATTTTGTCCTCTCTCAGCAGCTTTAGGATACTTTTATGGGTCATTCAATTTTTCCTTCTCAATGCTGATGCAGTAGTCACATTTGAGGATGTGATGCTACTGTCATCTCATTTAAAGCAGCACTACAAGAAGTCATATCTCATTTAAAAACAAAAGTTATTTATAGAACAAAAAGTGACAGAAAACAGCATTAGAACTGTTTGCAGAGAGTCTTGTAGTGGGACAGATACAGGACAGGAAGGCAATCTCAGGTTCCTCTGATTTTCCATGGATGTTAACTACACGTCCAGGCCTTGCTAGTCTTAAACTACTTACAGTCTCTTACTGCATATTTCGCACCAATTCAATTTCAAATCCCCAAGTCCAATTTAATTATAAAGGCAGCACAATCCGGAAAGCAACCAGGCATCTAAAACTGCTACACTGTGTAACTGAAGTAGCTGATGTTTATTGGGCACTCAGAACATATAAACTACTAAGCATTGCTAGCACTTCTAAACTGACAGCAGCTTCCCCAATGAATTAAATAGCACACTTTTAATAATGTAAATCTCAAATAAATGAGGCTTCAGTGGGCCCAATCCGCAGCTGGCACAGCTGTAACACAGTCATTCCCACACCTGCAGGGACGTGTGCGCTTCTGCCAACACTTACACCAGCAGAACAGTTCTTCAACAAACGGATATGTACAGCAAGGATGTGCAAGTCTGCAGCCTCCAAAAAACCCATGTACTGCCAAGGCTTCATACTGAAAACCGTCATTTTTTTCTGAACATCTCTGCATATACAGATGGAAAACTTAATTTGGTTTCCTCCAAAAAAAAGTTATTTTATACTGTTGCATTTTGTGCTACACTGGTACAATATTATGCAGTTTTTGTGAAGGCAGTGTTTTATAATAAATACATTTCTGTTCATATTGCTTAGTGCCCTTGCATTGCTAATAAGCCTTCCTTACCTGTTAGTGTACCCGCCTTGTGACTTTGCTCGTCTGACCTGTACTTTCCGTGTTCGGTAAACCTATTGATCTTGGTAGGAACATTTAAGTAATAAAGTATTGCTCTGTGTGAGAAGGACTATCAGATTGTAATCCCAAGCAAACAGAAATTTCTCTCTAAGTTGCTTGAAATGAAAAACACCACAACACTGGCATATCTGCTTGCATTGTTGTTTTAAATTATATACACACAGCATCTTAACAGAAGAAATTATATGCTCCCTAGCTGACACATTGCACAGCTAGAAATAGATTTTAAAACTCTTTTCAAATAACAAATTGACAATCTAACTCCCGCCTTCCATGTGTGCACACTTCTTAAAAGCACAACCAGAAGGCGGAGTACAAAATTTGATTTATTATAATCCACTGTTTACAGAATTTGCAATAGACTTTTTTATTTTTTAATCACTCAATGGAGAGAAACATTTTTTCCAATTTCCTTTTGAACTTCTGCTAGAGGTCACAAAAATGAAGATAGGAAGCTACAGCAAATGTGCAGAAGATATTTATGCATTTTAACTGCAGTTAAAAAAATGTATTTGTGCTTCTAAATAGCTTCCCAATTTCTAAATGTTTCTTTTTTCTAAGAGATTGCCATCTACATTCGCACACAGAAAGAGTGCATATCTGCAGTGTAAATTTACTAACTTTAAAATCTCCAAAGTAGAAAGGCTGTCAGATACATTAGTATAAAACACCAGGGCAGCAGCTCTCTTTGCAGAATTATTTCAGCTTCAGAATACAGGAAAAAGGGTAAAGTTTAGAAGAAATACATTGTAATGAAAAGCTTTCAAAGAGAGTTGAACACAGCTCTTAAACAGCCAGGTGAAGTGGCTGTGGATTCTTGCAATTAGAAAAGTTTTCATTTCACGGTCCAAAACTCTACTGGAACTCCACTATGGAAGATACAAAGAAGCTGTGATGACAGCAGCCTAAACTACAGAAACCTAGAACTGAAACTGCCAACAACTCCTCTGAAGTGGAGCTTTTTTTTAAGATCTGTACCTAAATCGGACCTTGTTCCTCTGTCAAGAATGGAAAGTTTTCTTGCACAAGTTTGTTCTTTAGTGTATTACTATGAAGACTCTAGTGTTCTCCTTCTTTTTCTACCAAGAAGAAAGAATTTCTTCCATGTACTTTGATAACATAGTCCTCACAACCTCCCAGCATGGTGAATGAAACTGAAAGCCCATTCTGCAGAAATTTAATATTTCAAGACAAAAAGCAAGGAGCATAAGGAATATGGCTAAAAATCCTGGCTCTTGGCTAATTTGTTTACTTGATGGCAAGGTTTTCAGCAATGCAACACTTTTTCATTAAAACTGTGCACTTTCCTTGAATTTAGCATGAACTGTCAAAAATAAGTCTCAAATATTTAGATATGGAAAAAACAGCAGTGGTGTCTCTTGGGAATTCTGATCATTTTATAGCTCACGCTGAGATCTGTCTAAACATTTTCTTCTATGAATTTAGAACTTGCAAAATGGAGTCTTTCCCATGATGCACTACCATGAATCACTCCCATGACAGAGAAGTGTTTGTCCCCCAGAGACTTTGGAGCATCATGAGGTTTACAGCCTAACCAGGAAGCCTGCTCCACACAGCAGAGTATCACCATGAAGCAAATAAAAGAAGCACATACATTTGTTTTAACATTATGCTAAAAACTGCAGGTTTTAGAACTGTATTCAGAAATGAGGTATTCCAAATTGGTTGGCATTTCTGATTAAAGATTTCCAGAAAGGGACATGATTTCAGCCAGTGCTACTACTGACAACATGTCTTCTGCAGTATTTTACAGGCAAGCAGCACCAACAGGATTCATATCTCAGAACCCGGAGCACAGAAGAATATAGGGACCAAGTGCTACAGCCAAGAAGCACATCAAATTAATTTATTATGTGGATTGGACACCAAAGAGACAGTCCTTTCCTCAAAGAAGCTGGAAATGGGAGTAAAGAGACAGTATAAATTCAATCTTGCAGATGAAAAACACAAGAAATACAAGGAAAAAAACCCCAAATATTTTCACCCACACTAGCACAGGAAGCCTGTAGCAAAGACAAAAATCAAGTAAAGAGCTCGCCCATCACCATCTATCAACTAACCAGCACTACTACTTTGCTTTCAAGTTGCATAAAAATAGCATCTTTTGTAATCTTTTAATTTTTACCTGCCATTACTCACGTAAGTTAGACTTTCAAAATGATCTGTAATGGTAACCTAAAAGATGTTATTTTCACATTTAAAATATGTTCTGTTTTTTAATATTATTTATTTTTAAGCACTCTAAAGGAGCCATTTCAGCCAGTTAGGGCTTCAAACATTTTGTACATAATGAGTAAAACCAGTTTCTCTGAATATAAAGCTATTGTCACTTAAAAAAAGGTTAATTATGATAGGGAAAG
>KL265883.1:873-15654 GCA_000699545.1 Podiceps cristatus | reverse complement strand
AACTAGTTTCCCTTTTTTTTTTTTTCCACCCCCTGAGGACACCAATAACAGGCTTTTTCCGCAGCAAATTCAACCCTTGAAGCGCACGCAGGGATGGCAAACGCCGCCGTTATTCTAAAAGCTGGTTGGCACTGGAAGAATCACTGCTTTCATTATCACGGGTAGTAACGAGGGGTATGTTTAGCAGAACCGGGATATCAGCGCCACTTAGCCTAGGGTAATTTAAACCAGTGGGACTTTTCCCCTGCTCGCGGCAATTCCCATCATCTGCTGGTCATTTAAATATCCAAATATTTATAACTGCTTTCTTGCGGCCAGAAAGCCCTGATTTCTCTAAGCTAAACCCACAGATTCTCACTAACGAACCACCGAGCCCAACCCCTCAGCATCCCTCCCTGCAAAAGAAGCCCCCGACACCGCCAAAGGCTGCTGCGTTCGGGCTTTATTGCGACACCGCGTTGACTATTTCATTCGACAAACTCCCCACTCCACCAGATCTTCCCAAACGGGGGGTGGTCGCGCAGGTCTTATCAGCCTCTGAGGTGTTTTGGTGCCTTAATTCCCCTCCCTCGGGCTTTAAGTCTTTTTCTGCCACCCCTCCGGACCTCAAGGGAAGGAGGACGTTTTCTCTAGTGCCTGTTTCTTGAGACCACGCTGGGCACGTGCCTCCACCTCCTCTTCGGCACCACACGCTTCAGGGCGGCTTGCACGTGCGTGGGGCTGATGAGGGGGTCGTGGCTCTTCCTCCAGAGCCGCTCGGCCTCGCTCGACACCTGCTTGTAGATGTCCTCCATGAAGCTGGTCATGAGCCACTTTGCCCGGTGGGAGAGGAACTGGCCACCTCGCTTGGTCTGGCTGAGCATCTTGGCGTTGATGGAGCGGGAGGAGCATTTCAAAGCCGTTTTCCTCTGCGTCGCTACGGGTTGGCGCTTTGTCTGTCTTCGGTGCTTCCTCTGCTTGGCTGGAGATCTCCTGCCATGGCTCTTCTGTCTCCTTCCACGCTGGGGTTTCCTTTTCTTCTGGGATCTCCTTCTCTGCTGGGTCGTCTTCTTTCTTCCCCTAGCAGACGCCATGGCTCAGCCTTGTCCCTGCACTGCCCAGACCCCTCTGTGCTACAGCCCCCCTCACCCTCTCCCTTTTATGCAAGTGAACATGCAAATGAGGGGCAGCTCCGAGCCCTACCATTGGCCAAGTGAACAATACCCCCCGCTCAATTCACAATGGGTAGAATCCTGGCCAGTTCGGGTCGCTGGGGTCCCTCTTGGCCAGGCCAATCGGGCGTGATGGGTGCCTGCAAGGTTTGAAGACCAAGACCCCTCAACCCCTCCGAGACGCTCACCTTCCCAATGGAAATCTTCCACCCAACCTAAAAATGAACATTTATTTCTCAGAGTATCACACCAAGTTCAAAAGTTTTGTCTCACGGTTGCACGACTGAGCCAAGTTCATCAACGTATGTCCCAGGAACCTTCGGGGCGAGCAGGAAATGAGTGACAAAAACCCTTTGAAAGAGCGTCACTCCTCAACAGAAACTGCCTGCACACCTTGGACCTGTGTCTGCCAGCTCGAAGACTCATTATAGCTAATTACTTAGTTAACAAATCTTTTTTTCCCTCCCTTTTCGGGTTTTTCCCTCCCTATGCTTTACATACCTAGCTCGATTTTCATACCCACCCGTAAATGCTCACACGTACACGCGTCTCCCTGTCTGTCATTGGCTCCTCCGTCAAAATGGCACTTGATGTCCCACCTGGATTCTGCAGGACCAAACCCTGACATATGTTCTCCTCCCTTGATTAAGAAAAAACATCATTAAAACTAGTTTATTTGGAAGCAAATAATTGTCCCTTCTTCCCCCATCCCATGACAGCTGATTCAATTTGGTTTTCATCCCTCCTACTTATCTTTCTCCAAGCTTTATGTCATAATTGGTTTCAGGTGGAAATTCGGTTTCCAGTAATCTTCAGGGAAGCAGCAGATAGGAGCAGGAACGTGGGAGGAACTCCTTTTGCAACCGGTGGCCTGCGTTGCTTATGCTCAGACAATAAAACCCATCATTTGAGGTTAATCCTAAAGCAACTTGTAAGGACATGTGTTAATCTGGCTCCTATCAAAGCAAGATGAAACAAACTGCCCTCCCTCCAAAATCTCCAGCTGTCCCGAGAAAATGCGCACATACCGGTTTCATCATGTAACCCCCAAATCCCCCAAGACGTATCGTTGCTTCATCTGAAGAACTAATACGTGTTGCTGGGTTTTCAGTGTAGACACTCCCAGGCATCAGGAAAACCACCTGGTAACCACAAACCCGTAAAAAACAAAACCCCAAACACCCCCCCAAACCAAACAATTCCCCCCCCCCCAACCAGACAAAAACCACCCAACACCCGCCCCTCCCCCCCCAAAAAAAAACAACCCAGACACAAACCAAAGTTGGGTTTTTTTGGTGTTTTTTTGTTTTTTGTTTTTTGTTTTTTTTTTTTCAGAAAAATTACTCCTTTGCCTTTTACAAATGTTAAACCCGAATCAAACTGGTGGATTTTCTTAAAGGGCGATGCGCTCTGGGACAAAAACCTCAAGAAAAACATGCAATTTTTTGGTTTTTCTTGGAAGGAAAGTCTCCACAGATGTTCATCACCCGGTTTTATTGAGGACAAAGGAAAACTTGTGGACTCTGCGATGAAAGCTGGTGAACTGGATGCAAAGAATCAGTTCCTAATTTTGCTTTGATGCAGGCAGACGTATGTCCCAGGATTAAAAATAAATTAAATTAAAATTCAATTAAAAATTTTAGAAGAGACTGACCCTATCAATGGCACAGTCAAGGTGACGTTAAAAGCACAGTGAACTTCCTCGGCCATTCCAGCAGCGACACTGAGAACGTGGTATGGAGGAAGATTAAATTGCCCCAAGACTGGGCTGCGGAAACAGAGGAAACGGGACCACAAAATTTCCACCTTGCTATAGAAACACGCCCACGCTCCATCAACAAGCACATTTCTGGGCAAGACCCACATCCTGGCTTCTTCCAAGACGACGCATGGAACACAGCACCACAAAACCCCACCTCTAGATCACGAGTCCGCCAGAACCAAGACATCCCATAGATACAAATATCTTCAGTTGTTCCTACCGGGCAGCAAAGATTAAAATCCTGGTCATCAGCGGCTTAAGCAATTTGTAAGCACCATTCCCCAGAGACGTAAGCACCATTCCCCAGAGACCAGAGACACCCAGAAGAAACTTGACTTGTAACTTCCCCAGAGCGTGACTTCACGGAAGGGGTAACGCATGGGACATCCAGCTCAGTCCTGGCCTTGCCGTGGTTCTGCAACCCATTCTTCCGGGGCGTTATTTAAAATAGGAGACCAATTGTGGGTGGGCACCACCACCCCATCTTTCCCAAGCCCCACATCCCTTGCTGTGATTCTCCAAAACTCTAAACTTTGGGAGTTGGACTCGATGATCCTTGGGTTTCCCTTCCGCTGCGAGATATTTTACGATTAAGCTTCGTAAAACCCCACAATATTGTTGAGACTTGAGTGAGGCATGACAACGAGGTCGGCTCCGCACAGTAGACTTGAGCTGTTGCAATCAAAGAACGAAAGGAAGCGATACTGAAAGACGACAGAAAAAAAAAAAAAAGAGAAATAATATAATACCAAAATTGCACTGAGCTCTCAACCTTACTGTCTGGATGGCCAGGGAAGACACCCAGACGTCTAGAGATCAAGTTGTTAATAGCACGAATTTGCTTCTGCTTTGATGCGCGTAGCTTTGGGCTCCAACGCGAGGAGAACTGAAAGCATCGTAGGGGAAAAAAAAAAAAAAAAAAGTTTTCAATAGGAAAATAATACTAAGAACCAATCACTATTGAGGTTTGCAAAACCACCTCCAGCAAAACGCTTTTCAGAGGAAGCCCCTTCCGTGAGGCTGGCGCCTGCCTTGGCACCCTCGCGGTCCTGGGAAGTACCAACGTTGACTTTCGTTTCCCCGATCAAATCGGCAAATTGATTAACTGAGAAAAGGTAAAAGATAGAAGAGAGGAAAGTTTGGAGGGGACGGGTAGTTTGCGGTGGGGTTTTTTTGTTTGTTTGTTGTTTTCTTGTTTTGGTTGGGTTTGGTTTTTAAGGAGCAGCCCAGCCAAGGTGCTTCCAAGAGAGTTGAGTATGTCCATGTGGTGGGAGAGTCAACCGAGGGATGGTACCTCAGGTTGGTTTATGGTGCTTTGGTAGGTCAAAGTTCTTCGTTCAGGAAAAACTCAGGTTTTGCCATTTCAGTGAAGGCATTTGAGCTCTGAATTCCCTCTATAGAAATTTAGACAGGATCAAACCAAATCTGTGCAACACAACATGTCGAGTAGCTGAACTGTCCTCTGGAAATGCCCGTTTTCATCACCCAAAAGGATATTTTGGGTGCTAGCTCCGAGGTCTCCCTGGGAGGCAGAATGAATCCCATGATATTTAGATAGATTTAAGTGGGTGCCCCTCTGTGTGCTACAAGAAAAAAAAAAAAAAAAAAGAAAAACCCAACAAACACGATATTTCACTTCTGGGAAGTTCTCTGCCCTTAATGGAGAAGGGCGCAGTCACCCTTACTGTGTTCTGATGATCGCAACACTTCCTAAAATGTGCCATAAATTGACGGCTGATGGCCAAAGCTGGTGACACTAATGAGTAGAAAAAAAAATAAACAAAACACAGAGCAACTGACTACGTGCTCAATTACTGCTTCCCCTTCTTATGACAAATTCCACTTTGGTCTCTTCCGGGGCCTACTGAGTAGCAGAATTTTTTTGAATCACCACAGCTGGGTTTTTTTTTTTTTTTTTTTTTTTTTTTTTTTTTTAAAGCCAAGGTATAAAAATGAAAGCGCATCTCGGCAGAGGGCTTCTCTTCCTACTGGAACAATGACTAGAATCGGTGAGTGACTCTCCCCTGAATCTTGAGGTCTCTCGCTGGTTTTGGGAGGTTTTTGCGGGTCTTTTTCTTGGTTGGTTGGTGTTCTGTTGGGTTTCTTTGTTGCTGTTTTTGATTTTGATTTTTTTTTTTTAAGTTTGGTGGTTGGTTTTGTTTGTTTTTTGTGTTTGTTTTGTTTTGTTTTTTTTCCCCCCAGTTTTCTTTCCTCTTCAGTGCCCAGGTTTTTTCTCCATCCGTGTTGCCTCCTGACAGCATAACCACAAACCTCCCTTTCTTCAGCCTTTCGTGATCACCTGGAGCTTGACTTTGCAGCACTGTGGGCAGTGGGAGACCTTCCTCACAAATTTGGGGAGTGGGATGTTCCTAGTTGTGCGGGGAGAGATGGGAAGACGGGCAAAAGCTCAGAGTCTCCAGAGTCTTTCCTGGACAACCCCACCTTCCATCAGGTTTGTGGTTTCTAACCACAACACAAGAAGGTCTGGTGAAAGATGGAGATCCACCAGACATTTCCAAGAGCTGGTCCCAACGCGTTTGGTCTCTTCCCATGGAGATCCTGGTCTCCAAAAAGGATCTCCTTTGTCCCTCACGTAGTCCGTGGGTCTTTGGGGTTGCCACACCAGGTGAGACGGGGGCAGCGAGACTGGCTAACAACTCTACGCCGCTACAACCCCCACCCTACGCCAACAACACAACTCAAAGCAGCTTCCCTTGTCCTGAAGGAAGATCAGGGCAGCATCAACATGGGATCAGGAAGGTTGATGCAGCTTTGATGCATGATGTCATTTTCTGCCATACTTTAAAGAAGGCAACCCTGCTGTTAACAGGCTAATTGTAGCCATTATTGTAGTAACTGCTTTTTACCTCCACGACATCTTCAGGAAGCTGAATCAGGTCTAGAGGCTGTAGAAAGACCTGCTTTGAGGAACCGAACTTAGGTCTCAGAAAATCCCATGCAGGATAACATCTCCGAGGCTTGTTCACAGCAGGCGCCGGGTGTCTGCAGATCCGGGGCTGTTCCGGCAAAAGCGGCGATTCCCCAGGGGTTTTCCAGGAGTAAGAATTATCCAGGGTGTGATTCCAAAAACTTTTTTTAATTTTTTTTTTTTTTTTTCCTGGAAGGAAACTGGCAGCATTTGGGGGAAGGAGTTATTTTGGAGAACAGAAACCAAAACTAGGAAAAAAAACCCAGAGTGGTTTCTGCTCAAACTTCCTTTCCCTGTGAAAATATTAATATAATGTGGTTGTGTCTATGCTGGTAGAAATGGTTATTCTGAATGGTCTGCTGTTCCCTATAGGTATCTTTATTCCCTATAGGGTATCTCAGGAATTAAATCACTTTAAATGAAGATAGATAAACAGAGAAGCCCCATCACTTATCTAATCTGCCCATCTTTCTATGGAATATTGTCTCCATCTTTTCTGTCCCTCTATGCAATAACACCCATCACGTCTCTCCGTCTTTCTATACAACGTTGTCTCCTCCCTCCACCCTTCTATCCACTGCATCAAAAATGCCGTGAATTACTAAGGTATGGGAAAGGAGAGCGGGACAACAACATTGCCTTAATTCTTTGCACGTGAACGACATTAATTACCATTCTTCATCGTGGAGTCTTTTGAGCTTATTCAAAGGGGAAAAAACTCGTTTTGGGAACAGCATCTGCACAAGCAGAACATGAATATGAAAGAAAAAAGTCATCTATGGGCTTGATTTCTCCTTAAAAAAACCAAAAAGCCAAAAAATCACATTCACTGACATCACTTGATACCTGTCTGCAGTCATGAGAGACCTGGTGATGCCATGGATTTTGTAATCATGGCAGCTAATTTGGAAACAGATTTACTAGATGTTTGTCTTCGGGGTTTGGACACCAACGTTACGCAGAGCCTGTTTGTGCAGCCACTTCCCTCCCGGGCGGTCAGGAATGAACTTGCATGCTGATTGCCGAGTGCCTTCGTTGCATTATTTTCTTCTCTTCTTTTCTTCTCTCCCTAGTCCTCTTCCAGATACTCCTGCTAGTAGGTCTCCTCAGCGCAAAGAGGTTTTCATATTTCCCTGAATATTGCCTTCAAGACAAAGACTACGAGGAACTGCTGAAGACTGTCAAAGATGGGCTAGAACCCGCAACTCATCCAGCAAAGGTGGTCATCGTTGGTGCAGGAATAAGCGGGCTTACAGCAGCCAAGCTCCTCCGAGATGCCGGCCACACGGTAAGTAGTTGCATGAGAGCCACGAGTGCCGTTGCACCTTGTTTTCCTACGCCAAGGATTTTGCGGCCTGGAGAGGGAGAAGGAAATGCAAGGGAGTGGATCGCAGTGGTGGGAGAAGAAAGGAGAAGCAGTTGGACACCAGTAATTTAATCTGATTTAGGCATGATTTTCAAAGCTGCAGGCAGGGACGGGGGGGGATAAGGGGGTGCTGTATGCAAAGCAACTCATTTAGCTGCTTCCCAAATGAATGCAAGCGGCAAAAGTAAAAAGAATCAGTTTTCTTTCTCTGTCCCTGAGGGTTTTTGAGATCGGGGAGAGCTACAAGTGTGCTGAGACAGCCTTGGAAGCAGCGTTGCTGCGAGTGGGAGGTTGGACTAGACCCCTCTAACAGCCACATCCAGCCTCAACTTCTACAATTCTCCAACTTGCTGCGACTTGCAGCCCAGGGGTGACGTTCGCTGCTGCAGATCAACCAGCACAAGAGTCCTGAGCCCTTCAAATCCTGACTTGTTAAGGCAGCAGGTAGTCCGGGGGTTTCAAACCTGCGTTGACCATCCCAAGGCGCTAGACAAAATTCAAAGCCCTAAGTTCCAAAGAAGGTTTAAAAGGCGTGGAGGGAGAGGTTGTCGCCTTCCTCTGACTGTTTTAAAAACCTGATTTTATTCCTTCCAGCACAGGGAGCAGCTGAACCAACACTAAGACCCTCTCAGCAGAGAGTAGGTGTCCAAACAAGACACAGAAGTTAGGAACTGAGAAACTGCCCTGTAGGGAGAAGGATCTGGGCCAATACAGAGAGTGGTTTGGATCTACAGATGGTTCATTTGCCATCTGGAGGGGACCTGTCCCACCCCAGGGGCCATAAATGCTGCCTCCCGAAGTGCCTGTGAACTTGCTTTGTAGGCGGTTGACTTAAAACAGTCATTGCAATCTGCAATCTCCACCCCATCCTTGGGTTTAGGTTACTGTTCTGGAAATGAGCGACCAAGTCGGTGGGCGAATCAAGACGTACCGGCCAGAAGGACAGGACTGGTACGTGGAGCTGGGAGCCATGCGCCTGCCAGGCAAGCACAGGTAAGGCAGTGGCCGACTTCGCGGCCACAATCAGATGAGGAACGAACCCGTTTCGAGGAGCAAGGCTGTGGTCTGAGACGGGGCTAAGGACTCGGCCGTGGGTGTAGCACAGCAGGAGGAAGGACCTGTCTGCCTCATCCCTCCCCAAGAGCTTAGCACCTGCATAAAAGGGGCAAAAACCACACAGTCACCTGCATTTGAGATGGGAGAAGGGAGACTTCTCATCTCAGTATCATGCCCGTGCACGATCAGCCCTCAGTGCTGGAAGCCACATCAGCAGGTGGATGAATTTCCACCAGCCTTGATGGAAACGGCCTTCCAACCTGCACTCTCTGAGGTGGCGGAGTCAAACAAGGTTCAGTCCTCCGCCATAAGGCTATAGGAGGAACCTGGAGCTGAGTCACCAACCCCACCGCATGCCGAGGAGAAGGGCTGGAGCCGTAGGGAACCCCTGCCTCCTACTTCAATAGGCCATTGCTCTTACTCTTGATTACCTTGCACAACCAGTAGCTGGAGAGAGCATAAGCCAAAGGCTCCTTTCTCCCTAGCCCCACAGTTGCCGCACCGAGCTGGGAACAGGCAGGACAACGTAAGGCTGCAAAACCGAGAGACGGCAGCGCCTTAAATAGCCGCAGTCTCCACGCACAATCCAAAACAATACGTGGCTACACCATAGTCGATGGGAAACTGTCCTTTCATGCTTCTAATCGTTTGGTTTTGGGGTTTAATTGTTTGCAAGCACTTGTCCTCGTGTGCTCTTCTCTTTCCTAGGCTCGTCCGTGAATTCATCAGGCAGTTTGACCTGAAGCTGAACCCATTCATCCAGACGGACAACAATACCTGGTACTTTGTGAACGGCACTCGGACGAGAGCTGAGGAAGTGAACAGAAACCCCAACATCCTAAACTACACAGTGAAGCCATCAGAGAGGGGCAAGAGTGCCAGCCAGCTTTACAGAGAAGCACTAAACAAGGTACGTGCCCGCAGGGAAGGGGTGCTCCCTTCCAGCAACGTCCCTCACCCAAGAGACGTTGAAGTTATTTCCTCTGAGCTGTGGTGGACCCTCACCTGCATGATGGGTTGAGGAAGACTTAACCATGAGTTGAGGAAGACTAGGGTCCTTTCAGAGCAAAAGCAGAAAGGCTCATTCAGAAATCAGGGCAGCTGATTGCAAAGCCCTCTTTATACGCAAGACCTCCTTTCTCTGGAGCAGATTCACCAAGACTTGGATGAAACAGAAAATGCCACACACCAAGGCGTAACTTCCCCAAACTTGAAGCCCAAGCAGCAGGATCCACTAGCTCCAGCTCAGCTCCGGGGATTACCAAGCCCCAGGACCGAATACCCCAGATGAATCCTGAACAGAAATTGGGGCAACGCTTTGGGAAACGCGCTTTTCCTCATGAATGTGTCCGTGTTTCCTCTCCAGGCTTTCAAGAAGTTCCAGGCTACAGACTGCAAGACGTACCTAGCTAAACACGACTCCTTCTCCACCAAGGTAAAGGGCTGGGGCTTGAGAGTAAATTGAACCCCGCTACCCCTGAAAAAGCTGCATCCCTGCTTTGAGAAAGGATCCGAGTCACTCTAGTCTTCTCTGTTGGCACTTTTGGATGCCTTTTCCCTGATCAATGCTGCTTTCTACTTAGAAGATTGAGAAAGGAGCAAGCATGACTCTGATGAAGTTGTGAGGGCAGTCCCATCATCCAGAAATAGGAGCGAAGCAGTGGTGACTGGACATGGTCTGGGAAGTCATCCAGATTAGCCATGTTCCTCCATCATGGGTCTTTTAATCAGACATGATGAAGTACCAAGCACTGGGGAGGATTTACTGAGCAACCCACTGCATTGTCACGTGATCCAGCTGTCTCAGAGCAGGTACACCGAGGCACAAACCCCTTATTCATTCATCTCCAGAACTTCTGTCATCCTAAACCAATGGAGACATTGGTCTCCTGTAAGAAGCTACAACAGCTGCATAAAAAAAAAAAAAAAGCAGCTTCTGGTCCAGGCTTTAAGCAGATCAGGAGCAGGAACAAGGCAGCAGGGCATGACTTTTGGCTTGAGGTATGAAGGGCATGCGTGCGCTGAGAGAATAACACCAGACTATGTCTTCTTCCTGGATTTTCTAGGAGTATTTGATTAAAGTAGGAAATCTAAGCCGAGGAGCCGTTCAGATGATCGGTGACTTGTTGAACGAGGACTCTGGATTTTATCTGTCCTTCCTTGCCTCACTGTGGGATTTTGACATCTTCTTTAACGAGAGGTAAGACGGCTTCTTTTATGGCAAACCCTATGTTGTGCTGGTCCACAGCAATCCTCCAGAAGAGGAAATTTCAGTGGCATTTAGATGTCTGAATGAGAACCACTCCTGGCTCAAAGAGCTGCCGAGTTCTGTTAGCATCTCTAGAAGAGGTCAGGTTTTACAGTTCCTAAACCCCGGTGTCCTTCCCTCATCTCCCGCTTCTTCTTCCTTTCAGTCTTGATGAAATCACAGGGGGATTTGACCAACTGCCCAAAGCCTTCCACGAAGCGTTGCCCAACGTCATCCAGTTCAATTGCACGGTGGAGAAAATCATGACCAAGGGAAACAAAGTCCGTGTGTTTTACCGCGCTCCGGACACTCTGGCCTCCACCATAGTAACTGCAGATTACGTCCTTGTCACGTCCTCCGCCAAAGCCACCAGGCACATCCAATTCCTGCCACCGCTCTCTCCTCCGAAGACCCATGCCCTGCGCTCCATCCACTATGCGAGTGCCTCCAAAATAGCCTTGGCTTGCTCCGAGAAGTTCTGGGAGAAGGATGGCATCCAAGGAGGGCAGTCCATCACCGACCGCCCTTCCCGGTTTATCTACTACCCCAGCCACAACTTCTCCAGTGGGGTGGGTGTGATCTTGGCTTCCTACACCTGGAACGACGACGCCGAGTTTTTCCTACCTCTCACGGATGAGAAGTGCCTGGATGTGGTCCTCCAAGACCTGTCCGATATCCACCAAGTGACCAAGGAGTACCTGCAGTACACCTGCGACCAGTACGTGATACAGAAGTGGCAGCTGGACAAACACTCCCTGGGGGCGTACGCTGCCTTCACCCCTTACCAGTTCGTTGACTACTCGCAGGCTCTCTTCGAGCACGAGGGCAGGGTGCATTTCGCAGGAGAACACGCAGCTCAGCCTCACGCCTGGATCGACACCGCCATGAAATCGGCCGTCAGGGCCGCGAGCAACATCCACCACGACAGCAGCGAAGCCCAGACGCTGAACGAGGACGAGGAGCGAGAGCAGACGAGCGGTCTCTTGCAGAAGGAAGATCTCTGAGCAGGACTCCTGGGCTCAGCTTGCTAGGTGCCACCAGCACGGTTTGAGGGCACTTTTGGTGGTGTAAATCTGTTTATTTCCGAGCAAAGTCAGCAGAAGAACGTCAGCAGCTAAGGCATTAAAGAAAAACCCCGGAGCATGACTCTAATATTGCCCTGGCTCAGACACACGGCAGTAATTTCTAATTTATTTACGTACAAAGTACATCAGGAAGTAACTAGGATGGAATAAAGGTGGGTATTTCTCAGTTCTTTGTGTCTGAGGTGCCTCTGTCTCCCTGCAGAGAGAAGTGTCATCGCATATAAATCATCTCACCTCACTTCAGCCGTTTAGAAGCTCGTCACCCATCAGCTGAGTCTTCCTCCCCTTCCAGAATTTGGGAGATAACTCATTGCTTCCAAGTCATTATCCCCTTCGCTTAGCCCCCCACAACCACTCCTAACCCCCACGAGTACCAATCAGGATGCCCTCCTGACCTCCAATCTCCACGGTCTAGTCTCTCCCATCTAGTTGAGCAAAAAGCATGGCCAACGCCAAGTTACAGAGATAGATTTAACATCGTAAATCTAAAAAGCAAGTCCGGAAGCAATATAACTTGTGCACAGAGACGTTAACGGCTTTGGCCAGAGTTTCTCCTCTCACCGATAACTGTCGTCCTAAATTTCATAGTCTTGGAAACTCAATCTGTGCTGCAGGTGGATTTTTTTTTTTTCCCCAGATTATTGGAAGGATATTGATAAATAAGCAAAAGGAAAACCAAGACCAGCTGCTAAGCACATCACACCAGACCTTTGCTGCAGTCACTTAGCTGCTTTGCATATAATTCACCTCGCTTCTCATAAAACACAAACCTGTGTCTCAACCTCTGACGCCACACCGCTGGAGGGGAATAGCTCATGGTCTTCTCCAGCCGAGGATACAGAGGTTCAGCTCTCACTAGAGGAAGCAGGGACAGAACTGGTGGAGACCATTACACCCAAGGAAGGACTAGACCTAATTACACCCAGCAGATTTTCACCAGGCATTGCAGAGACAAAGATTTGCATGAGCTTAAAGCAATTAAATACAGGTGATAATTAAATCAGTATTAGCATGCTCAGAACGTGGCCAGGTGGCTCCTTGCCATGAGCTCAAATCACTTTTGAGGAGGCCCAGCCACCCTCAGTCATGTTTTGAAATGCAAAATTTCATGGCTAATCATTATCAGGTTTCCTTCAAATACTCAAGAATTGTCACAAATATACGCGCACCGCGCAAGCAGCCCGGTGACCTGGGACACATCTGTTGATGTGATGCAAGACCACACGTATAACCTCAAGTCAGGGCAAACGAGAGGTTGCATCACCGCAGAAAATGGCTCAAAAAGGCCACAAGCACCTTCTTAAGCTTAGAAGAGAGTCGCTCCCGATGCGCGGCACCGGTTGCGTTGGGAAAAGCGTATTGTAAAACTCGACGCATTGCAGAAAGAGAAAACAGAAGGATTTTACCCACTCGGTGTATGACATCACCTCTGACTTGGGTCGCCAGGCTTTAGAACCGCACACCGTTCCCCGCCTTTGCCGCACACCGTCTCCCTTTCCCCAAAGAAATGGGTTTAGCAAGACAAAGGCTTGCTTTAGCTTTCAAACTCAGCCCTTCATCCCGACTCAGGCCTGCAGGCTCTTCACTAGAGCAACATCATATCAGGGCACAGCAAGAGCCGGTGGCTACTGAAGGGCTAGGAAAACCCCCCCCAACTTACCAGGGCAGCGTCCCACTAGCCCCGGCTCCATCCCCCAGGACCCGGGCAAGGCACGGATGCTCTTCCAAGTCAACTCGCAGAAGGAGCAAAACCCCAGGACTGAGCTTAAATAGAGCCCCTGGGCCATGGGGAGGGTGGGGGTGGCAGGTAGAGCTGCTCAGGGCAATCAAAGGGAATTAGCAGCATCTCCCCTCTCGCTAACGAGCTTGCGGTGAAGGTGGGGAAGCAAAAACCAAGACCCTCCCTCGTCCCTGGGTGGGCTTGAACCACCAACCTTTCAGTTAACAGCCGAACGCGCTAACCAATTGCGCCACAGAGACATGCTAAAAGGGCTGGAAAACCAGAAAAACGATGGAAAGGTCAAATTTTATTAGTATTTTTTTTTCCAAAACAAATGAGCATTACCTGTTTTTAGCACCCCAACAGCTGTAAAAAACAAAAAAAAAAAATAGAGAAGGAAGGGAAAATGAGCCTGGTGCGAAGCTCCGCTTCATTCCAGCGGTGCAAAGCGGGGAGAAAGGATGGGGACAAGGATGATGAGGAGGAAATTGGCCTCGGCAAGGGGACAGGGTTGGGGCCGTGCCGTTTGCTGTGGAACCCCCATGGGGGTCAAAGGTGGCCCTCGGGGTGGGTAGTAATAGTGGGAAAAAAGCTAATAATGAGCATTTTAAGTGTTGTCCTAAAATGCCCGGTCAGGACATCCGTCATATTTTTTAACCTGGACATTTAACTTCTGCATTTTCACATTAGCAGCACCAGTAGCACTAATGTTTGAGTTGTGATTTGTAGAAGGATGGATGGGAGAAGAGCTGGAAAGACACCCTGGATGGAAAAAAAACCCGGCAAATCCTCTTTCCAACCAGAAATCCTTCACAGGAGGCTCTCGAGGAGCTGGTCTCTGGCCTCTGCCGCTGCTGGGCTTCGGGTTGAAAGATAAATGTCGCCTTAAAAGAAAACCAAAAGCCTGGTAGCGCTGAAATAATTCGTTAACAGCGATGGTTGGGCTGCGTCGCCTGAAATCTCCAATCCCACCAGTGGCAGAGGCCAAAAAAAACCCCCGTTATCCAGCCGCAACCCCCACACGCAGCCCAGGAAACCCTCCAGCACATTGTTTTGACCCCACCGTCTGCTCCCCCGTAGAACATCCTTATATCAGAGCTGGGAAAAATCCAGCCTTTTACTGAAAAACACTCTCATTTTCCCAAATTACAGGGAAAAAAACCCAACCCCGACACCCCACTGAGGCCCCAGTGAGATTTGAACTCACGACCCCTGGTTTACAAGACCAGTGCTCTAACCCCTGAGCTATGGAGCCGCGGCAAACTCCTTTTTTTTCCCCTTTTCGCCCCAAAAAGCCCAGCACAGCCGTTATTTGCAGGTGACGAATGCAACTGTTGTACCTAAAAGCGACGGATTTAAGGGCAAATTCATCGACATGATTCCTCGCCCCTTGTTATCGGCAGAAGGGATCTCTGCGGCGGTTCGCTGTGAATTTTGGATGGAGGAAAAGGAGGAAAAGGGGGA
>KL265881.1:4684-19272 GCA_000699545.1 Podiceps cristatus | reverse complement strand
GCCGGGGCGGGCGGCAGCTTGGTGTTGCCCCGAAGTGGAGGGCGAGGAAGGAGCGATTTATAAACCTCATTTTCAGCGGTGCCTGGGCCTGCCTGTGCTGGTTGGCCAACTCGGGCAGCAAACTGGTTGAGCTGGTATCGAGCGTGAACGCCTCTCTGCGAGCCCTTATGTAGGCATGGCACCTATTAAGGTCCCTCCTCGTTGCTCCGTGAATGTAACTTTTAATTTCCGAGGGTGAAGAGGGTCAGATGTGGCAGAGGTTGCGGTGTGTGGGATCAAGTCCCCCAGCACCAGGAGATGCTGGGGCCGAGGCTGGTGGTTGTGCCCTCAGCTCTTGGCCTCGTGTAGGTGTTAGGGTGGGTCTGGCTGCTCTTTCTTCGCATGACCCCTCCCCGGTTTGACGTATGAGATGAGCGGTGATTAAAGCATTAGGCAGCTGCTCATTATACTCTTACCTTAATTATCTGATATGAGGCCTTTGCTTTGTGGATGGCAAACCATCTAAACCTAAGAGGGAATTAATTTCCCTTTTGTCATAAACCACGGTAGTTTCTAAAAGTAGCTATACAATTGCTTTTGGAGATAAGGAAGTGTTGTTATCCCAAATTTATGGAGTGGGAAGATGAATCTGAGTCGTTGACTTTTCTGAGGTAATGCTGTGTGAGGAGCTGAGGAGGGAGCCAGGAACATCTGTCTTTGCTGCTCCTCGCCCTCCTCCTGCGCTTGACAGTCGCAGCTCCTATGGTAAGCCGTTGCAGTTGAGCATTCAAGGACTTCTGGGTCTTGTATCTCCATTTTTTTTCATGTTTCACATGGGAGAGAAGGGAGAAAAACAATGTTCAAAACTTATATTTGTGACTTTTTCCTTGCCTCTTCTGTAAAGTGTGAGGAAGTCTGCCCAGTACTCACTCTTCCCAGACATTTTTTTCTTGTGTTTTCCTAGTTTATACTTTCTAACTTCAGAGACAAATGTTGCAAAAAAAAGCTTCAGTCATTATGTAGACCACGACATCATCTATTTTTCACCTTGTATGAGATTGGGAATCCATAGGAAAGGCAGCATGTGGTGTGATTAAAGATGATATCAAATGGGCCGTGTTGTAAAGCATGGATGGGCATGATCAGGTGTAATCACTTGTGGTCAAGCATTGGTCTTTGAACACTAATGCCCAAGCATGGCAGTATACAGGGGTCTCAGCCAAATCTGTTATTTTATTTGAATTGGCCGCTAGAAGATAATATATGATGAGGTGTGAAAGATTGTGTGTCTGGTATGTCTTACAGACAGCAGTGTGGATGGGATTTGGATCTGTTGCAGCAGAGAATGAGAGTTTGGTTTTTTTCTGGGATCCAATTTACCAATTTTAGAGCAATGGCAACCTTTACTAATGCAAATTGTTAACAGGGATGTGCAACTGATGTGCTCTTAATTCATGTGTCTGCATGTACATCTTGGTCCTGGAGTCCTCATCAGGGGTAGGAAGAATCTTACCTCTGTGTCCCAAAGTAAAATGTTCCTTCCCAGTGTTGTGTCCCCAGAAGGGCTGCTGCCTCAGAGACAAGCGGTGGCTGCAGCCACTGTCCCCCTTCCCAAACTTTGTAGTTCTCTGGTAGCATCCGAGTGTTGATCTCTAGATCTCCAGGACTGAGGCAGTGAAAGTGAGGCACCATGTTTAGCACGTCCATCACCCTAGATTGTCAGCCCAAATCAAGCTGTAACAAGCAAGCCTGGAGTAAGGGAAGAGACTGTTGTTGAGTGGTTTATAATTCTGCAAAAAGGAGCAAAATTCTATGGCACAAGCAAGTAATATTTGCAGAGCTCAAGTGTTTCTGTTTGCCAAAAAACAAAGGCATGTGGCAAATAAGAGATGCTACAGCCTGAGAAGACATTGCAGGAATCATTTTGTCAGGGAGAGGATTAGGTGACCAAAATGTAGGTGTTACTGCCTATTGCCGGTGCCATCTGTAGAAATGGTAATGACTAAATAGCATTTGAAGGACAAGCTGCTCAGTGTTCAATCTCTTGTCTTCCCTTTTGCTGCCTGGTGAAATTTGCTTAATATATGTTCTAGAGATTGAAATACTGAACACTTCATTTTTTCTGGAGCAAAATATATTTGTTCTTCTTATAGAAATTTGGTCAGCCCTAAAAGGATTTAAGAAAAAATTGTGTTGTGCCAACTTAGACTATATTGCAACAGCAGTTTATGTGAAATAAATTAACGTGTATATTTCTGTGTGGGTTTTTCTTCTTGATAGCAGTCCTTTTCCAATTCATTTCTTTATCTGCCAAAATGACTTAAAGAATACTCTTTTTTTTTTTTTTCTCTACTATATTATTTTCTCTCATATATGGACATTCAAGGTTGTTTATCCCGAAGGTTAATTCATGTACTGTTTTTATGTGATGTTACCATTTGCAAGTATTGCATTTAGTTCAGATCAGTTTAATGCACTACATCCTCTCAAGGTTATTATTATGATAAATACTTTAACAGACTTTGCCTCTGTCCTTTAAAAAAAAAAAAAGTCAGATCCCTTTGCAACTAAGTTTCATTAAATTGCAGTGAAGAAAAACATCTTGCCATTGAATTCCAAGATTGCAGAAATACAAGGAAGGTATATTGCTTGAAGTGCACATGTTAGGAAGGTGAAGCATCTGAAAACTTTAGTGTTTGTAAGATGCTGTTGTATAGTGTCACATACACCAGCCACCAGAGCAAATGGAGGTATCTGTATCAGTGGAAAGGCATCAGGGATGTCTTTTTTTTTTTTTTTATATTAGGTTATTATTTCTAGACATGTTAATTGAGTGAGCATGTACATATTTAATGTAAATGAAACTATATATCCTGCATGTTGATATTGTATGAAGATTTATGTAGTAAGTTTTTTTTTTTCTCATGAATAAATAAAATACAATTATAACTTCCTTAGTTACCCGTCTTTTAATGTGTGCGGAGCAAAACTAACAGGGAAAATGCTTTTAAAATCTTATTCGTATCTGTTTTCCACTTACAAGTGCATTTTAAGGCTGCAGAAAAGTAAGAGCAAGGCTTTTAATTCTGTTTAATTCTGGACTGTTCAGGTGATTAAAAAAAAAATCTTATTTATTAGTGTGTTTCATCTCTGCCAGCAGGTCCCAGTGTCAGTAATGTTGAGTAGCTTGTCTGGCTCTTCTCTGTTCTGGTTATCTTGACCATTACTCACAAAATCTGGGGGTTTGCACCAACTATCTGACGGGGCATTGCAGTTTTCAGCCCTTCACTTAACAACTGACTCAAGCTGTTGAGCAGATCATAGAAGCAGTTATTATCAGTTTAAGTTCTGTATCCACTTATCTGTTGTGTTGTTTGGTTGGTTTTTTTTAAAAAAAAGTATTGCTTGTATAGAACTTTTATAAATAACTGGACCATACAGGTTTGGGGGAAATACAGCTCATCAGGAAACTAATGCAAATTGTGGGAATGTTAATTGCATTGAGTAACGACCAACTCAAGTTGTCTCCTCCCTGTTTCCTTCTTCCTCCTTTAATTGGCTCTCACAGTTGGTCTCGGCCCTAACTTCGGGTTTTGTGAAGTCTATGTATCTTCTACGTCCTGTTTGATATAGTTACCTTTCAGGTGATGTGTTTGTGACAGGTTATACTAGGCTCTCCGTGTTCTGTGGTACAGTGATTTGGGTCAGTAAGTATGTTAAATACGCTTGTGTTTACATCCCCAAATTTAACTTTCTAGTGAATCTCTCCTACTGACTGAGAGGGAAAATTTGGGTAATATGCTTGAACAATGGAAGGAGTAGTAATGTTGTAACTCAGCCAAGGTTATTGCAGTAATCAAAAGCAAAGTTCTTCTAGTACTGCAACGGATTTTTTTTTTTTCTTTTTTAACCTGCATGATTTATGACATTTAGATAATTTCTGAGTTATTTTGCTGTAGTTGACTTGTGTTTGGTATTTCCGTCACAACTTGATATATTACCTGTGTATTTTCTATGGTTGGACTTTGTGCATGTAAGAATGTGGTATGTGTTAGTTTTCCCAATATGCTGTGTTCAAGCAGCTTACCCTTGACTTGAAATCTTGGCTAATCACAGACATATTTTATAGCCTAGTATTACCCTGGACTGACTTTAGATAGGATATTTAGAAATACCTTTCACTGTGTTTTATCTCCACAATGATGAATGATGATGATGTGTGGTGGTGTAAAGATAAGAGGTAAGTGGGTTTCACGAAGTAGAAATCTATCTAAACATTAAAATGAAAAATAAAAATTAAACTCAAAATTTTTGTTACGTTATTTAAAATACTGTAACATACCTATCAAAATTTTTGTTATGTTATTTAAAATACTGTAACATACCTATCAAAATTTTTGTTACGTTATTTAAAATACTATAACATACCTACCAGACTTTGTGTCTGTTATTCAAATAATACACTTTGGTTTTTTACATTTTCTTAATTTGTATTGTGAAACTGTCAAGATCCTAAAACCCTAGCACCCAGCACACTCTGCAGGTCTGAATGTTGTAAGGATCTTACTGAAGTACTACTTTGTGCAGTTAAATAGTAATCGAAATGTTTCATATAGAATTAATTCTGCTTTTAATTGTCTTGTATGTTCTATGTATGTACATACGTAATGTATATCCATTTCAGGCTTTTTGCAGATGTAATGAATTAATATATTAAAACGCCTGTTGGTCACATTGTAGTTTTCTTCATTTTCTTCCTGTAACTCTTAAATGAATTATCTGTAGTTGTTAGACTTTTCCTTACCTATTTAATGTCTATCTACTCTGTGATAGGAAGTCTTGTGAAGCATGTGCTTCTTTTCATATACTGTATTATTTGCGTATATAATTTTTGCTTACCAAACTGTGTGGAAATGTTTTGCCCTAAATTCTGGGACATCAGTTTCTCTTTTGCACGTGAATATCTGGAGGTTTTTGCTACTGCTTTCATGTGTTTGTGTCTGTTTTCCTTTGATCAAGAGGAAGCTGATTGTTCTGTGGTATTGAGGTGCTGCAGACAAATGTCTACTTTGCTGAGATTGATAAGACATTTCTGTGATCTTTGCATAAACTTCAGTTACATAGCAGGTAGACTCCTCTTTGCTTTCTTAGAAGCTTTTCAGTGAGAATGTCCAAAGCAGTGATGACTAGAAGTTTTCCTGATGCTCAGGGTTTGCACAGTTGCATTGTGGTAGCTGTTTGCTTGAAAGTAATTTTGCTTTAAACTGTTTGTTTCTCAGTGTGCCAAAGTTTGGTTTTTTGCTGTGATTTCATGTTATTTTTCTTGGCGTAAATGTACCAGTAGCAAACTTCTCTACTAATGTTTCACTTCTGTTAAATTAATTCCTTTACAATATGGAAACTGCAACTTTTTGTTAGGCATATGTGCTTTTATTGATTGGGATGATTTGAACAACATAGTGTTGAGCTGAATTTCTTGTAGTAATTTAACAAAGAGATTGTTTCCTGTGCATCATATAATATTTAACTTTTTGAACTTTGTTTTCCATAGCAAGAGTAATACTTGTTTGGCACAGTCTTGGGAATTCACATCCCTTCTCTGGTGTGTGAAAAATCTGGAAACTCTTCTTTTTCTGTATTTATTTACAGAAATAGATGAAATTGTTCAAGATTTTGAAGTCAACCCCTTCTATACTAATTACATCTGTTGTTTTGTAAAGTCATTCCTGTGTGCTAGCATTTGTCTTCCAAGAGGACCAGTCCACTAAATATGTATTAACTTGGTTCCATATGATGAGCATTTTAGTCTGGGGTGCCTTCTGAGTTGGCGCTTCATGCCAGAGCCATCTGCTTGTACAAAAAGAGAAACAGATTTTATGCCCCATAACCTTAGCACTATCATTGGTGCATTGTGCATCCAACCATTTTAGAAGAAGAAAGTATATGAAGCTTCATAAATCTACTTTCCTTTGTTGAATAATTTCTTAGATACTTCTTTTTTGTAGTAGTGACTTTGATAAATAAAATGAAGCTCTAGAAGTTATTGTTTCTACCTCAGGTTTTGATAGGATGGAAAAGGATGTGTTGGATAAAAATACATGATAGCGTGTGTCAATTTTTGGATGCCACTGTAAAAGCATCTCAAAAAATCTTCAAGAAAATAGTAGGAACACTAGTATATCTGTTTGTTTTGTCTATTTTAATGCCAGGTGCTGGAGGATGTATTGTGGTTTTGTTTCAGTTAGGTAAGATCTGGAAGTATGCCTTACTTAGTTCAGTCCATATGAATTAGCAAATTACTTGTCTTATGCCAAGCAGAAGCTAGCAGAGCTTTTCTGTATTTCAGCAAAACGTTCATTCAAATATTACTAGTTTGCAATTAGTTTTGGCTGCAGGTGTGGTGGAATACTGAAATTCTTAATGTGGCTTTGATCAAAAAAGAAAGATGCAGATTTTCCTAAGGCGGTGTGGCATGCCTGGGTTTGTTAACTACAGCAAGAGTGCTCAAGGGGTCTTCCCCTGCCTGGCCAGGGACAGCACCTCTGCTTTTTCACTTAAGCAGTAAATCAAGTCGTAGTTTGATGAATACTCTGGTCTGAATTAACTAGCCTCAGTTATTCAGTTGGAATAAGCTTCCAGTGTACAATTGTATTGGAAGTAAAATAAACCTTATTTTGAAGAAACTCCAATCATATGAAACGAAAATATTTTTTCATGCTACTAAGTTGGCTACATGGCAAATCACACAAGAAGGGCCTTTCCTTTTGTCCCAGAAGAGAGAATAGGACGATATTGCAGTGTTTATCCACACATCATTACTGTGATTTTACATATCTTAAGGGGTTTAATTTCCCTTCCCTCGGGAGGATGGTATCAAGTAATGAGAAGCGCTTTCCTTCTCCTGTCACTGGCGACTTGTCTGCTCTCGCCAGTCATTTTTACTCCCTTGTTCGTGTTGAATGTGGCATGTGTGTGTGTGTGTGTACAGACCCACTCTGCATCAGGGGAAAGAGACCTCGGGGAGAGGACTTGAAATGTGCTGTTGGGGCTCTTAAAATGTTGATAAACAGTAAGCCAATTATGGCTTCCAAAATAAATGATGAATGAGCTGGTTCTCCTTTCCCTGTCCTAAGGGGAAAAGGGAGTAGGGCTTTACTTTTATCCTTAGTTTCTTGACTTTTAGTACTGTGCTTCAGCCACAGGGTATCTTTTCCCCATATGCTTAATGGTCTATTAATAGATGTAAGTATTTCCATTATGTTTCCTGGGTTTAGTAGCATTAAGTGCTGTGGTTATAAGTAAACATGGCAATTTTCAACAGTCATAGGAAGTGGTTTAATGGTGCAATGAAATAAATGGATGACCTTCCTTTGGCATAAATGGGTTTTTGATGAGGTTCTGGCCGAGGATGCTGGATTGCAGAGTTGTGGTCCAGGATGTGTTTCATGGCTCTTTGAGGCCGGGTTATGGCACTGAATGAAAATATTTGAGTGATGCATAGGGGAGGGATTGTTTAGAGAAGTATTAGGCAGAAAGGTTGGATTTCTGTGGCATTATTAAGTTATAGAACTGAAAGAAAATCTGAAACAGAAATAACTGCACAGATTATTTGAGGCATTTACAGATAACAGGAAGAGTTTGCTTTTCTTAATACTTTTTATAATCTACGGGCAATTCTGCATTTCCCCCTATTGCAGTATATTTTCCCTCGTTTGGGTTGGGTTTTTCTCCCCTCTGAGGTTTTGTAATCTTTGTTCTTATACCATATTCACTATCCATGTCCAGTCTTCCTTTAAGTCTCATATTGCCAAAGGATGTCTTAAAAAGAATAGGTAGCCTGTGTTTGAATCTTACTCTGTGATAAAGTTGTCCAAATGATGTGTGAATGGAACTGAAAGTCATGTTACACAGTACAAGCACATCCACTTTCAAATCCAATTTTTGTCGTGACTGGTCTGTTTGTAATGCTGAAGACAAACTGAAAACTGTAAAGGAAGTCTTCATGCAACCAAGGTTCCTTGTGATGAATGCTGCCTAAAGCATAGTGACAAGCTTACAGGCCATGTAGCAACTCAGAATGTGTTTAAAATAGCACAGTAATTGCCCTGGAAGACCACTGAATTCTCTGTTGATATAAAACCCCTGCAATGCATAGTTCTGCTGCCTGCTTGCTGATAACGGTACATCTGCGCTATTGAGAAACTGACATCCTACTAGGTTAACTCTTGAATTTTTATTATTTTCTTTTTGTTTTTCTTTCTAATGGTGTTTTCCTCCTTACCCATTCTCATCCACTCACCTCTGCCTACAAAGTCGTAAGGTTGGCTGCTTTAGCCAGAGCAACAGGATCTCCTTCTCTGCTCTGACTTCCCTGGTGGCTAGAAGGCAGTGGCATTGATGGTAGGGTGTAAGGTCACAGCCAGCATACAGCATGCTTCCTAGTGTCCCACAAATTGCAGTTCCAAGAGCTAGAGGTGTATCCAGAAGACTTGGATATATCTTCCATATATACATATTCCTATGCTGTAGCTTGTTCCATCCTCCAGCAGAGTTTACCCTGCTTCATCCAGCCTGGAGAGGGGAGGGAGAGGAAAGCATGATGCCAAAGATGAGGCTGGGCCCATCAGATGGGCTCTGGCAGGAGTCGACCTCTCACCAGCCCACCTGCCTCCTGCAGTAGGAGCCCAGAGGGCTAACGTAGCTCTTAAATTTTTCTTGACAGCTGCAGGGGAGGCAAGGAGACTGGGAAGAAGAAAAAGGTGTAAAGGAAAAGTAAATGCATTCCATGCTATTTAACCTCTGCTTTGGGCATTACTGTTCAAAAATGGAGAATCACCATATCAAAGAGCTCTTTGAAAATCAAAGGTAACAAAAAACCAAATAGGCTGAGGAATGTTTTGCTAGTCTTCACAGCAGCTATCGGTTAACACGTGTTGCAGTATGATATACTTCCTTAAGTTATAGACTCAGAAGTAGGGGGCAGAAGTCCTCAAGATAGTTTTCTAATGGCAACTTTGCACTGAAATGAATCCAGATATCTCCCGGTGATGCACATATCTTGAGAAACTCTGGTCAAACTCCTACGGTATGAGGTAGTGCTTAGAAGATGTAATTTTCATATTCTGACCTTCAATTCCAATGGCCGAGAGCTGCTGGAGCTGATTCTGAGAAGCAGCTTTTCAAGTTGATTATATTGTACGGTCCTTCATAAAATTGGACAGCTGAAAAATCCCAAGTAAGAAAACTATTAAAGAAATATGGCATAACTGTTCAGCACCTAAAAGCTAGCTTTAACTCCAACTGGATTTGAATGTATTCAGCCCCGCCCCCCCTCCCCCCCCTTTGTTTCCAGCTATCTAGTCCATTCAGTAATCTAGTCAATTACTTCATGCCTTGCCAGATTAAACCAAATTTGTTGTTCTTAAGTGTCATTCGGTAAAAAGGTGGTTTCAGCATTGTCTGGCAGATGCCAAATCTTTTTTAGGGAACAGTGAACACACATTTATTTGTAGGTAGAGCTTGAGTAACATCCATTGAGTATAAAGTTTGGGGTCTTTTGGAATTGAATTTGATGTAGTTTACACAAACTTGTAAGGGCTGATGGTGTCAGCTTTTTCAGCGTGTATCAGCTAGCACTGCTTTGATAAGGTGATGCAGGATTTGGCTCCTGGTTCTGGATTTATCCAAGCACATTATACTCAAGTAATCTGACCCATAGTCTTCAAATGTTTCATCAGGCACAAGAATCTCTTCATCTTCTGGTGGTAGGTGACCTTTTGTTCAGTTCAGAAATGTTCAGTGCATTAGTAAAAAGATACTAAAAGCAAAGACAAAAATATTTCTCTCTGTTAGATAGTTCTCTTGCCTATGGAGAGAAACAATACCAAAATGTTTGCTTGCTTGTTCGGGAGAACTTCATTTCATATACCATTTGTGTTCTTATGGATGCTGAATTTTCTACTGATATTTTTTTTTTTTTTTTTTGTTGGTAGCATTAGTCCTTCTCAGTGAGGTAGAGAACGTGGGTATAGTTGGCTGTGATGATATACCTGTAATTTTCTTTGTCGTGTTGCCTGCTACCCCAGGTGAATGCATTCCTCTTACTGCTGTCCATTCAGGCATGGAGGAAGGCCATCCTTCTTGTGTGTGTGTAGGCTTGCTTTTCCTTTTTCCAAGCTTTCCTCTTATGTACACAGGAGGGGATGTGACTTTTGCTGCAACTCTGACTCCTCCTCTTCCCTTCCAAAATATTTACTGGCTTCTGTTACTTAAGCCAACTCAACCTACTCAGTCCCTCTCCTCTTTTAACTTTCTGTGGGTAGGCAGGTTTTTCAAGCCCCGACTCTATCTTTTGATTTGTATCTATGTGTGAAACAGAATTTTGGAAGAGTGCAGGATTCCTGTGCAAGTGCTGACTTTCAGCTTGGGTGCGTGGTGATATGGGGTTCTGTGTTCAGCAGAACCTCTTTCTATTGCGGCTATCAAACAAAAGCTTTTTCTTGTGCAGGTGTGTCCTGAACTTTGATCTGACCACAGTTAGTCTGCATAATCAGTTCTGGCAAGGAGCTCTGTAGTCAGATGCCTTCTGCTAAGACTGCTACATCTGATGAATGTATCTTTCCAGTGAGGCAAGGTTTACGGACAGATAACCTTTTTTTTTTTTTTTTATTAGACCAACCAGTTATAGTCCAAACAAGCAAGCTTTCTTGCCCATCGATCTGGAGAAGGAACAACTGCATCCTGGTTCATGACACCTGGAAGTGGAGAGGACAAAAGAACAGGAGAAGTGGATGCAGGAGCCTTGAGACTTCCTTGGCAGCAGCAAGTTCCTGCTCTTGCAGAGGCATGGGGTGTTGTGACCCAGCCTTTTATAATGAGACACAGCACCTGTGGTCTTTTACTTTGCTATGGGTGTGCTACAGTATGGCAGCAGTTGCTCAGAGTAGTTCTGTTCAACTCTGTGCAGGTTCTAGATAAGCCCTAGTCAAGAGGGAGTGGAATAAAAGTTCAGATGTCTAATTTACTTTGAAAAGTATTCCAGTATGGTTTCTGGATTTGCAAGGTGAGCGTTGCTATTACATTTCAAGAAGTATTGACTAGATGAAGCTCAGATAAATCTCTTGAGATACAGCACAAAGTGTGGAATAAGCAACTGCTGCTGTTCTAGTGTTACCATTGATGGATTTTGGTTTTTTGTGCGTATGTCCAAAGCTACTGCAGTTCTTGTTCAGTTTCCCCTAATGTAGCAACCCTGATTAGCAGGTTTATTAACTAAAGTTGTAATGGTGGAATTTCAGATTAGCAAAGGAAAGTAAAGCTTGTGTTATAAAAATAAAATACCAACCTTCTTGACATATCTTTATTGTCAGTATGTTTTGGTCCAGGATACATACTTCCATGATTTTAAAAAAGTAACTAAACCAAGAGAGAATCAGTGATGTGTAACATTGAATGCAGTTTTCAAGTTTCTTGTAAATGCTGCAGCTAGCATATTTTTGAATCCACTCTCTTGCAGTAATTGCTAAATGTTTACCAATTTCTAAATCCAGTAAATACGTTTTAGTAGTCAAGGCTCTTGTTTTATATACTACAGTTGATTTGTTATCTAGGTTTTTTACCTGTTTGCACTGCATAGTGAATGAAGAAATAAATGACACTACTGGTTAGCTTCCATGAAAAATGCGATACAGGCTCTCCTTTCCTTGCTTTGAGAGCTTCCTTTGTACAGGAAAAATGTCAGATGCAAGCTTGCTGGCTTCCTGGAAGAAATAAAAATGTCAGCCATAACGCTGTTAGCAAGTGTTGGATTTTTTTGTTCTGAATGTGGTGGGATTTATGGCACCAGACTGCGGGCACATCTGGAGCTAAACTGCAGCAGGCAAGCACGTTGCTGTGGCTGTTTGCATGGGAGACTCTGCTGGTGTAAGCTTCTACCATTTCTTTAGTAGAAAGGAATTTAACAGTGTCAAGTGTATTGTAACACTAAAGCAGTAGTAGATTTGCTGGTTTTCTGTACGATTTTTATGGAGGATTTTAGGGTTAGGAGAGAGTGGAAGAGATCCTGCTGCCACCTACAGCATTACCAAATATCAGACGTATTCCTAGCACATGTGTGCTGTCCTTCAGTGTTTCAGGGTTGAAGTTACTAAGATAGTTACGGATATGCAGTAGTAATCTGAAAAAAACACCTATTCTCTTTCTTATCTGAGCTGTGCTTCTCATCAGGAGCCATAACTGGAACCCAGTCAGAGCCTTACATGCCTGAGGGCAAATTTTTTCAGTATATTTGAAGGGAAATGAATATATAAGGCTGTGTACAACTGCCTGGTTTCAGATTTAAGAGCTTTCAAAATCATTATGAAACTATTCTTGATATGTAGCCTTTTTTTGTTCCTTTTGATGAAAGTTCAGGGCAGTGTAAATAAAGGAGGGAAAAATTAAGGTCCTGTTTTGAGTGTGGTGTAGAATATTCTTAAAAGATTTTTTGCCTTTGAAAATAGTATATGTTTTCATCTCCTACACAGATTGCCTTCTAACGATAGAGAAGTAGCAACTCTTTTTAACACTTTGCTTGTAGCATGAGGGCATGTGCTTTTTAAAATGGTTGGCAGAACAACAAATTGCAGATGGGAGCGAGGTTTTTTGTGTACAGCACAGACACGTGGGAGATAGAAAGTTAATCCAAGCAGCTACAGTAAGCTGAAAAAGGTGGAGATTTCCCTTACTGCTTTCATGTCTCAACTTCTAAAATATATCTAGCTGAAAGGTGTGTAGTAGTTTTGTTTGACTGACAGGGTGAGAGTAGTAGACAAATGTGTGTGGGGAGGGGAGGTTTGCAAAAGCATTTTAAACTGTGTCCTCATTCATGTGTGTGGAGGCAGGGGCAGTGCAAACAGTCCACTTTAATTTAGGAATAGTTGGAAATAATGAGTGTGAAACTACTTTTTTTTTTTTTTTTTTTTTGGAAGCTCTATAAGGAATGTGAAGCTGAAGATGATTGCCTGCCTTGGGGTCCTCATTGCTTAGGGAAGGTGATAAGAGAAGAAACTTTAACCACAACAAAGGCACATCTTCATTTCAGGGAGGTGCGGAGGTGGGGTGTCTACAGTTCAAAGCCGGGATACTGAGCATCTATATGTCTTGTGGAGGGACCTTAAGTTGGGAAGACAGCATAAACAGCTGTGAGGCACCATGGGGTTAACCTCAGCCTGTTGCAGTTGCAGAAGGCATTCAGTTTCAAAAGTCTTCTCTGTATTTGAAATATTTAATTCAAAATAGTAGTGGTGTTCTTTTTATGCCTGTGTTAATGCTACCAGCAGATGTAAATGATGACCAAAGAGAACCATGGTTGAGGTAACATGCACAGCATTGACAGCTGTGATGTCAGTGGTAAGGAAGGAATCCATTTGCTCTTCATTTTTCTGTGGGAGCTTTTAGATTCCTCTGAAAACAAACAAACAAAATCTCTGCTTGGGATATACATGGGGGAGTTCTAGCAAATTATTCAGTGTTTTTTCTGTGCAACTGTCCTCTGAAGAACAGTGTCAGTGGGGGGAAAATGGTAGGAAGCTCACGCTGATGTTTTGTTGTGGGGGAACTACGGAAATGGGAATGCTTATTTATACGTAGCATGTTCTTTTGTGTAGCTGATGTTACCATGACATGACTATAGTTATGTATACATTACCAATAACGAGCAGTTGGTATTATTTGCCTTAAGTCTTCTCATGATGCATTAATATTTTTTATTCACAGCTTGAGTACTCTACAGTAAAAATAATTACTAGTTGAAGTTACTAACTTGTGACATTTGCTCTGATATTTCCATTTCTACTTAGCTTACTTATTGAGGTCTGAGTTTTGCAAGGAAGACGCATTTGCTAATCAGTGACCGTGACTTGATCCCCTAGAAGGATAGAGCTTTTCAAATCTCTTGATTTTTTTTTTTTTTTTTAAAAAAAAAAAAAAAAAAAGGGGGGGGTAGGGGGAAGCCATTGGAAAGCAAGTGTGTTTTGGTGTTTGGGTTGTTTGGGTGTTTTTTTTTTTTTTGAGATGTTGATTTAAAAGTGAGAATGAAGCTCAATTTTAGTGTCAAAGCTCTGAAAAATTATGGAGGAATAAACAAGCAGTGAATCTGTTATCATTTTGTAGTGCATTACCTAGCATGCTTTTTGCAACAAGATTAAGAATATATATGTGTAATTACTTTTTTAAGATACTGTGATACCATGGGTGAAGCATAGAACTATAACCTGAATTTCTCAAATTTTAATCTCACCTCTGTGCCATTTCTGCACTTTCCTCTCTCACTTCCTCAACTGTCGCAAAACCAGATTTTGCTGTTCATATCAGTATTTTTATAGTACATTTAAAAGGCTGATAGAGTGTATTGAGTAAGACAGATATAGGTTGTTCATTTGGAGAGATTAATGCAACTTTTTTGCCTCAGAAGTTTGTCTCCTCTGTGGTCAGGAGGATTGAATTTCTTTTATGAATAGCTATAGTTTGCTATAGGGGAAGGAAAAATCTTGAAGCTATTTTTGAGCAATACCTCTTAATTTACTTATGACAAGCGTAAGATGAAGGCCAAGGAGAGAAGGAGAAAGGGG
>JMFS01044850.1:0-17553 GCA_000699545.1 Podiceps cristatus | reverse complement strand
CCCCCCCCAAACCATAGGGTTTTTTAAGATATTTTTGTTGGCACTCACAAAGAAGACCTGAGTTTAAATTATTTAAGTAGATCAGACTGTCAAAATAACAATCCCTGACTTTAAAAACTAAAAAATCTGTGAAAATTTGTTGAGTTAGTCTCATAAATTCCATCCTGTGATTTTTCTTAAGGTTAAATGCTGATTTGTAGCATAATTCCCAAATTTGTCCAGTGAAATTATATTATACATCTGAAACTGAAATAAAAATCTACTTCAGGGTCTAGTACATAAAACATGTTTGTTTTAAAAGGGCTTGGTTTTTGCCTTCAGCTTTGGCACAGGCTATGTTACTCTTAGTCCCATAAGGTGCTATCTTAATGACAGTAACCTCACTGAAATTTATGATTTATTTGCAAATAAAGGCTATAATTATATAGAGAGGAATGTAAGTATTTTTTCTTTTCTTTTCTTTCCTTTTTTCTTTTTCCTAGTGTTGTAGAATTGGATAGTTAGTAACAGCAGTCCTATATTTACTGTTGGAAGGGAAAATCAGGCTGATATAAATATTTGAATCTGTGCAGTCACTTACCATGGCTGCTGATGAGCGATGTCTGCTACCCATTTCCCTTAGATGTTATTTTCTAATTCTTTTCCTCATTCAAAGAAGCTTGCACACTTTTTCCCCATTGAGAACAAGATGTGTGCAAACCCACAGGAGATTTACATTATATGCATGCCAGTTTCTTAATGAAAGGCAACTTGCTGTTCTGCTCCTTAAGCATTCATATTTTCTCTTGTGCCTTAGGGGTAAAAGTCACAGCTTCTGTACCGTAAAATCAAGATACATTCTTCAGAGAGAGAGAGTGTGTTGGAGTAAGTTTTAGTTCTGCCCTAAAACAGTTTTCTTGTGACAGGGAAGGAAACATTGTGAAGCAAAAGTTGTGCTCTCATGTTTCTTTCTGCTTACTGCTTGTTTAGTTCATATCTTTTTTTTTTTTTTTTTCTGCTGATATTTACCATGGAAATACATATGCCCCAGGTAACATACCTGCGTCTGTAATTTCTTCAGATTCCTCAGAGCCCTTATTGAAGGTCATAAACCTATTTCCTTTAGAAAAATAATCAATAAAATTCCTTCTACTGCTTCAGGACAGGCTACATTGACAAAAGGTTAGTGGTTTTGTTTTATAACAGTGTTTAAAAAGCATAATATTCTAACTCAGCTTTAAAGCACTGCTAACTTTAACATTCTATCTGGACACATAAATAAATGATAGGAGTAGTAAGATGTGGACAGAATGTGATGAAAGTGAGAAAAAGGAGACTTGTTTCTTTGTACCTATGGATGTTTCTGTTGCTTTTAACCAATCTGCTACTCATGTCGAAAAGTACAGCTCAACCTTGACTCTGGACTCAGTAATAAAATATAGTCTCTTACTTGAATCCAAATGCCTCAAAAAATAATTTAAACAAACTTAATTCCTTTTCCTCAAATAAAGTAATTCTATGTAGGAAAAGAGTATTACAAATATTACCCCTCCCTGTCCTTACATCTCTTCACAAAACTCTTTTGATAAAAGTCTAACTTTTTTTTACTATTTTAACTGGTATTAAGAGGAGCTTAGTTCTGATATCTACTATAAAAATCCACATGTAGTGAATGTCTTGTATACAAAGAGCATTTGTAGAGAAGAGTATTTTCTTTCATTAGGTTAGACACCCACGAACAAGGTCAGCAAGGGGAAACTGTACCAGCAGCGTGTGGTGGATACCACAAAAAGAAGCAAGGAGTGCTCGTAGTGGGTCACTCCCTGTTAAGGGGCACTGAGGCGCCCATCTGCTGACCTGACAGGGAGGCACAGGAGGTACAGTGCCTTCCGGGAGCTAAGGCCCGAGATGTTGCCAAGAGGGTGCCTCACCTTGTCAGGAGCACAGACTGCTATCCATTGCTACTCTTTCATGTGGGCATGAATGACACCACAAGCCAGAACCTGGGCAGAACCAAGGAAGACTTTATAGGCCTCAGGGTGCAAGTGAAATATATTGGTGCCCAAGTTATCTTTTCTTCTGTTTTACCAGTGGGAGGAAAGAGGGCTTATAATGCATATCAACTCCTGGCTTTGTGGCTGGTGCTGTCATGAGGATTTTGGCTTTTATGACAACATGACATTCTTCAATGACTGTAGCCTGTTAGGGAAGGATGGGATCCACCTGTCTAGAAGGGGCAAGGGAATCTTTGGCAGCAGGCTGGCCAACTTGGTGAGGTGGGCTTTAAACCAAAGGACTTGAGGGGTGGGGTCCAAAGTGACAACAATCATGCCATCACATCCAACTGCGGAATAAAGCAGGCCAACCTGAGCTGCGACAAATGTTCATGGCTGCCTCCCAAGATGGGAACCAGAAGGCCAACCACCTTGAGGGTGTGTATGGCTATGGTAAATCCTCTTGCACCTCTCTGGGGAAACCTGTGTGCCTGATTACCTCTCTGAAATGCCTGTACACCAACACACAGAGCATGAGGAATAACCAGGAAGCACTAGAGATATCTGTGCAGTTGCAGGACCATGATCTCGTTGCAGTTACAGAGACATGGTGGGATAACTCACATAATCGGAATGCTGCTATGGATGACTATATACTTTTTAGGAAAGACAAGCCAGCAAAATGACATGATGGAGTTGCTCTTTATGTGCAAGAGCAACTGGAGTGTATTGAGCTCTGCATAGGGGTGGATGAAGAATGGGTTGACAGCTCATGGGTAAGGATTAAGGAACAGGCTTGGGGCCAAACTCTTTTCAGTGGTGCCCAGTGACAGGACAACCTGCCTGGACATGTTCTTGTGCAACATGCTTTAGAAGATCCTGCTCTAGCAGGGGAGGTGGACTAGATGATCTCCAGAGGTCCCTTCCAACCCCTACTGTTCTATGATTCTGTGATTCTGTCACAAAAAAAAATATTATAGTGTAAAAATGATTTCACAGCTAGAAAAATCAGACTGCCAGTGCCATTGATAGTGACTAGCCTTTTAAAAATAGCATTATCAAGTGGAATGGAAATAGACATTTTGGAAGTGCTAATGGTGACATAAGTTAAATAGATGCCTTGCTACACACAAGCACATTCAGGATAAGCCAGACTCTCATTCCAGGATTTCATTCCAGAAAGTGGTTTGTTGGATAAAGGGGAAAATAGTGCCATTGTGCTAAACAAAGTTTTAATATGTGAACGAATATAGAGCTTTAATAGCTGCAGCTGCTGATCCATGGCTGGAACAGCATACAACCTGCATGTGACAGAAATTCAGATGCATGAAATATTAATGAAGATTTTAAGATGTCTATACCTTTTCAAACAATGCTTAATTTACAGATGTGCTGTCAAAATCTTTCCATTTCCCACATAATTGTCTGCTTCCAAATTAAAATAAATATGCTTTATTTAAAATGCATGAAACCCAAGGATAACGGTCTACAAATTTACTCCAGATGCATACTAACTGCTAGAATAAACATTTCAGAATACGGTTTTACATAATACACTTATCTGTTTCACTTGGCTGTCCTCATAAACTCACTACATTCCAAGCATAAACAGGTTGTTAAGTACATTTAAGGAATTGAGAATGAACACCAGAGCTGCCGTTATCATTAAAATGAAGTGCTGATATTGGAGTCAGGCCACATGGAAGTGTTTACCCAGTACTAAACCAGAATGTCAATTTTTACCTTCTCTTAGGCACTGGAGTATGGATTGTTCTGATACATCAGCTTGAAACTCCTCATCTGAAGATCGAGTGCTTGATGCATGTACAGCAATCTAAACATACAACAGTTTATACATGACGAGAAGACACTGTGATATTAAACTGTTGTGATGTGAAGCCTCTGGTTTTCTGGTTTATTTTTGTCGTAGCTGGATGCGGAATGCTAGCTCTAGTGCAGGGTCACATGCTTACTCCTGACCTGTCAGTAATACTCTGCTTTCAAGGAAAGCATCATGTACTTTTTTTGAATGTTCCAGATCACAATACTGAGATAACATCTGAACCCTTCGACGGCACAAAGGGAAGGGGGGATGAGACAGTGCAAAGCATAAGGAATAAGAAATACTGTGAGTTGGCTGTTAGTGTTGAGTTGATCATCTTTCAAAAAGGAAGATTCTGATTCATTTCACAAATTATTTCTAAAGCTGTTATTATTGATTCTTGAATATTCTACTTAATGAAGCTTAGTCAAATATTTTCTACAAATGATAAGTTTGAGAGCAGAAACACATAACATAATACATTTTCAAAAGATCATTTACTAGACTGAATAATATCACACACACAAATGGGAACATATGGACTTCTGGGCAAATTATTTCCTTATACTTGATTCCTTTAGTTTTCAGAGAATGTAGAGTAACAGGTAGGCAAAATATTAATATAGATGCAAATAACTGTCATTAGTTCCATATTCTATGCCTTGGCATTGCAGTCTGGTATAACAGATCCTTTATCTTAGTTTACATAGCCACTAATTTGCCCTGCCTCTGGTTTAATGCAGGAATGAACTGTATTTATGATTTATGATGCTTCATCCTGTTTATTCCACTTTGTAGATAGAGTTCTTCGTAAATCACAGATTTTTCAGATCAGAGTGTTCTTATTTTTAAGGACTTGTTTACTATACGTATATACTGTACTATATAATTGTATTTATTATCTATAATAGAAAATAGAATACAATCTGCAAGAAAGACAAAACTGCAGATCATCAAGAAAATAAAAAGTCCATCGATAACACCAACTCTGCGAGAAAAGATGTTGGTTTTGCTGTCTCAAGGCTTGGGACTCATATATAATGTTCTTCAGTGTGAGAAAAAAATCCTACTGCTACTGTGCTAGGTCCACCAGTGCTAATTGTTTGATGGATGTTTTCTATTTTTCTACTTCTTCTTACTTTTACTTAAGGTCATAGCCTTTTTCTTTTTAACAATAGGCCAGAAAATAACATGAAACACATGAAAGAAACAATAAAATCAGTAGCGATGCAGATACAACACTGCAGGTCTTCTACAGGGAAAAAAAACCCCAAAAAACAAATCAAACAAAAACAAAGAAACAAACAAACAAAAACCCATCCCCAAAAAAACAAACCAGGAAATCAAAACAAAGACACACCACAAAGAATTGACACTTGATGTAGCTGAAAGATTCAGGAGAAGCCAGTATGGTGTGTTTATCTTAGGAAAGAGTTGCAAGACACAGGGAGATATTCTTTGCCAAATTATGGTGTAATGAGTTGAATGGGTGAAAAGAATGGAAGGGTAAGCAAAAAGGAAAGTCAGAAGGAAATAGGGAAGGAAGGAAATTGGAAAAAGGAAAAAGAAAAAGGGGAAAGTGGGAAGGAGGATGAAAAAAAAAAAAAAAAAGATTGAACTCCAAGTGCTGAAGTGGCATGTCACCTGTGAAAAATGGTGCTGCCCTCTTGTATTGCTTTCACAGACTTCCTCACGATTAGATGTAACTCGGATATCAGTGGGTTTTTAGCAAACTGTGAAATGGCAACCACCTGATCTATCTTGTGTAAATAGAAATGTGATCTATTTCATTAGTGTCCGTGGATCTTTTTTTTTAGATTTGGGACATGAAGCTTTTTAAAAGGTATAATCTCTATAGGTGTAATTGATAGCCTACATTCATGCAGTTATTTTCCCCAGGAAAGTATGAAAGCCTTTCCTCTGGAGACCTATTAGAAATAAGAGCATAGCTCAATGCTTTACTTTTTCTCTGATACTATGAGCTTTTACATTATGATATATCCCAGTAAAATATGTACAAATATACATCTTTAAAAGTTATATTTAATTTAATTTAATTTAATTTAATTTAATTTAATTTCCTTCATGTATTAAGTTCTTTTTGCAGTTGCTTACAGTATTTTTAGCTTCCTGACTTTCAGGCACTTCTCATGTACCATAAACTACATCTCTCACAAAGAAACTAAATGAAAATGAAACCCTCAACAAATATGAAAATTGTATTTATTTTTCTGCTTCCTGTGAAACACCAGACATGACAGCAAAACATGACAGAACCGCAGTTTAAAGGTTAATTTCTTTAAGAGGGTCTCTGGACTTATTGTAACATCCAGAGTCTATTTTAATTACTGAACAAATAGACTTGAAAGTGGATGAATGCACACAGTATATTTGTTCTTTGTTAAAATATGAGTGAAAATTTTCTCTCCATCATCTTTTTGATGAAAGTACACTCCTGTCTGTCTGATGAAATGTTTCCTGTTTGCATGCTACAGACTTGCTAAAGACTTCCTCTAAAAATTGCAGAGTAAATAAAGAGATTTACTTGGGTATACAGCAGAGAATTAGAAGAACTTCCTTGTAAATCTTAACTGGTCTGTAAATCTTAGAAAGTGATTAATTTTGACATTTTAAGAGAACTACCAAAAAAGGAAAAATTTTTTAGAGCGGAGGTAGAAGTGTTGGTACTAATAGAGAAGAAAATAAACAAATGGGCAATTTTTGCATGTCTTGGATATTTGTAAAGTTTCTGAAAGCAGTAAAAAGATTGTTATGCTTTTGTCAGTCTTCTGTCCTATTCCTTAATGTTAATTAATCCTAAATTCCTTAATTCCTTAAAAAAATAAAACCCACCCAAATGTGTGGGAATTTCTATAGAATCAAGGGACATTTCCAGTACTTCCTTATAAAAGTTGGGATGAAAATACGTTCTTTTTTGTTGAAATGCATTTTCTCAGATCTTCTTGAAACTGAAAAACCTTGAATCTCCTTTTTAGGTGTGATTTAGATTGTGTTACTTTTTAAGCTGAGGACTCTGTTCTCCCATTCACAGCAATAATCCTTATTAGCTTTAAAGGATGAAATTGGAATAGATAGAGTTGGGGAAGAATTTCAGAACATTACACCCTTAACTGAAGTAAATGGTGTAAATAATTTTAATGGTTGGTAAATGGTAAATTATAATAAATGTTTTTGCTTTCTTGGTAAACTCACTGTGAAGTGAGAATTGAACTTTATATTGCAGAAATTCTGGACGATGGCCACCTCTGTCTTTGCGTGTTGTTCGAGAATACACGGGCAATCAGAAGGACACGAATAGTTGTCACCATCTTCTATAGTTCCTGAATTCTTATTAAATGCAAAATGACCGCTGAGAGTTTGTAAGGTCATTTGTTAAGAGCAGAAAAGGGCATCAAAATAATATCAATAATCTTCAGTGATTGCTAATAACATCCTAGTGAAATGGATGTATAAACTCCTTTTGGACAAGTATACATCATTCTCTGACCTTTTTGTTCTTTACTAATATCACCAATGACGATGTAAAATTCTCTCAATGTCAGGTGCTGTATTTCTGATTTCTGTGATGTGGACGCCAGTCACAAGGAGCTCAGCTGAGACTAACAACTTGTTTAGCATAGGTCACTGAACAGCTATCAGATGCTGAAAAACCCCAGTGGCTACTGACGGCAGAAAATTCAGAGCAGTGAGTTAGAGGTGAAAGACTCCATAAACCATTTCCATTCCACTAAGCCATCCAGTCTCCTCCCCCGCTCTTTTTCATTATATTTGACATTTTTTAGATTTCATCTTGGTTCCAGACTAGTAGCTTGTAGCTGTGCGCTGAGGGGATGAGACTTTTCTGAGCTGTAGAACATATTAAAAGGGAAAAATATGAAAGGTATGTGGAAAATGCAGGCCATACAGAGTTTAATAGAGCTAGTTGCTAAGCACAGGCACTTTCAGGAAAGAGTTCGGTTTCTAATGTTGCTCCTGATAGCTAAGCCAACTTAGTGACAAGGGAGCTGCTTCTTCAACAACTGTGATTCCTCTGTGAAACACGGCATGACCTCGGCAGCTCGGCAGGAAGGGACAGAATTGTCACTGAGTTTCAGTTGAAATTGCTGAATTTACTCCTATGTGGTGAAGGAGTGATTATAGCTCTCATTATTTGCAGAATGGGCCTTATATCCTCAGCTGAGATCTCTCTCATTCTGGTTCTGCACATATGCAAACTATCAACAACAAAGTCAACTAGAATGATACAAAGAAAAGTAAACAAATGTAAGATGTCTGACAATGTGTCAGGATATTTCTCCAAGAAGCAATAAATTAATAAACAAAGATATATTTTTAAATTATTTTTATTTGATCTTTTAAAACAGTATGTATGCACTTGCATAAAATGTGTTAAAGTATAAATTGTGTTAAAGTATAAATTGTGTTAATATATATATCTATAAATTACATATAAAATATAATAGACTACAGAATAATTTGTCTGTTTTAGAGATTCAGAATAATACAGTAAGTGACAAGCTAAGTCTGTACTTACTTACTCTTACCCGAAGACCTAAATGGTAATCCCAGCCTGCCACTTCAGTACTCCATGGCAAAGTACAAAAGAAGCAGTCCAAAGTGCTTAGGAAATGCAATTAGACAGTTTTCTTATTATTAAAAAGATCTTTTTACTGTTAAACAATGTTTGTGTGTATTTGGCTTTATAGATGGATAAATGTTTTCTGAAAGTGTATAGATGTAGTCATACATGTAAAAAATAAAAATGTTGATTATAGCAATATATAAATAGGTAGTTAGTATGTATTGTATTTGTGTGTGTATATATATTCCAAGTGCACCCATAATTGCACATATTCCATGTTATATAACTGCATATACAGATTTTTTATAAAAAAGTATAGGAAAATATAGGATGAATCATGTATGTGTGCATATTTAACTTTTAGAAAGACTACAAGAACACAGATATTTGAAGATATTTTTGCATTACTCAAGCATGCTTGAATAATTCAAATTTACCCCATATTGCAGAATAGGCTCTAAAATACATATATTCAGGTATTGCGAATACACTAAATTCACTTGGGATGAATGAAAATGACATATGATCTATTATTGTCTGCCTGTTATGGAAAGGGAATGGATTTGAAATATGTTCTCTATATTACATTATATACCTACTTTCTGCCCTAAATAATAAGAACCTAACAAAAGGCAACAATTAATATTACGTTCAACCTCAGCTGGTGGCTGCATGATGGTTAAAGGTGTTACACAGAGAGAAAATATCTACGTTTGTACAAAGGCTTCTGTACATTTGAATATTTATAGTTTTCTGCACTGTGGGATCTTGCGGTGTGCATTTTATAAACAAGAGAATAGTGTTTTAAAAACCTGTCTTGGTTAAATTTTTCACTTGGTAACAACAGTGTAGCGTGTCATATTTCTAAGTCAGAGAATACGCATATAGGCATATAGGCAAGGGCAGTCCATAGCTGAAAGATACATCTCTGCTTTACCTTGACTTTTTTCACAGGGACAGTCCCAGGGGTCTCCTTAACCAAAAGCAGAATAAATTGCTGTCTTTGGTCTGCCTTCTTACGGGTCCCGTGCCTGATTTTGGAAATGCGATTCTAAGTGTTCGACATCCCAACCCCTTCCTCACTCACCTTTTGGTGTAGGACAGGGAGAAAATGCGCCTGTCCTGGACCTGGTCTCTCTGTGCTCGTGACCTTGAACTGGCAGAAGGCCATGCAAACCATGAGCTGCCACTGCTTGGTACTAATCTTTAATCTGCCCAAGCCCTGCAGTGGCCAATGGCTCAGAGGCACTTTAATTCTCTACTTTGGATCAAATACTGAAAATAAAAAAGGAAAAAGAAGTAAGTTTCTGGTGTTTGTTTTGAAGATGTACTATCTTATAAAGTTTTCTCCAGCTGACCTTTCACCGTAGCTCAGATGGAGAATGTGAATGTTAAAATATGTATATTTTCCATGGATCACCAGGCTTATTTGAAAACAAAACCAACAGATTTATTGTTAGATTTTTTTCCCCTGCATTCCTCTGGCACTGCTATAAAAGGCAGAGTGTGCACCCAGTACCCTGATCCAGCACACTACCAATGCAATCTCAGATTTCCTCTAGGAAAAAAATCTTTCAAAATGTGACTTCAGATTATGAGAAATACTCCTCACTATAAGCACCAAATATAATGGATATTACAGAAGAAAATATTTTACTACTTATTTCTAATCTGCAATTAAAATGTCTCTGGATTATATTTCTAAATATTTCCAAGGTTCTCTTCTCCTGCCTGTTTCACCTAAATTTTATATTTGCACCAGAAGGAAAAAAACACAGAAGAAAAACAGGAATTAATGCTAAAGCTTAGAGAAAGAGAGTTAAAAATTCCCAATAATTCATTAAACAACTACTGCCTAATTCAATTAGTAAATTATTTGCAATGCCAATTTATAAATTGAGAAAGTTGTTGAGCTATTCCAGCACTTGCAGCTCTTGTTTTCTATTTCCACCCATTCCAAAATCAATCAAAATTAAATGTATTCCAGAATAATCAAAAGAATAGTGTGTGAAAGTCACTATTTTTTTTTTTTTTTCATTAGATTTTATGATTTCATTTGGGATTCATCTAACCTCTAACCTTTGAACTTCACTGGTTACCTATTAGCCATATGTGTATAAAGACAAACTGAGACAATTATTTAGGAGCCATTGTTATAATTGCTCAAGGAAAAGAGAAAAATCTTTTATACCAATGTCTGAGTAGGCTATCTGTCATATAACATTTTCCTTACAGAAATCTAAATTTAATTGACTCTACCAGTGTACCACATTATATATTGATGGATGAACAAGTCTTGCCTTTTGAAAAGTAAAAGGTGACAAAACACAGATTTTTGTGTTCAAAACTATGATAATACATGCATTTGAAAATGTATCTTATATGACAGTCATCTTTATTTTACAAATGTATACTTCCTTACTCTAAAATGTGTCTTCTTCCGAGACTTGGAGTGATTTAAGTTGACCTCATAATTGTTTAAAAAGAAATTATCTTCTAGTCTTCAATTATAATATGCCTATACCAACAAAAAGAGCTTATGTCCTTCTGGTGAATAAACCGTATCAGTAACTCTCCTTCTTTAACTCCTCTCTACTTGGCTGTCTTCATGTAAAGTCAAGATGGAAAAATAATCGTTCCATTCTCTCAACTTGGTAGGATACTATTGCCAATACTGACAAACAGACTTGTTCTTGCATAAGAACATGTTGCCCTCACGGTCCAGCTGAATGCAAATACCTTTTAATGGGACACAGAAAAGAGCGTAACAGACATACCAAAAAAGCAAATGAAAATAAAACCCTTTAAAAATATAGAAGAGCATCTTCTTTTGACAGGCAAGCATTGCTGAGCATTTAGGAGGAAAACAGGATTGTCCCAAGTTGTGGGGTGAAACCTCTCCCGGAGGGAAGAACAATATAAGGGTGTGTTTCCTCTAACAGGGAATGCACGGCAACTCCCTCTCAGGGGCTGTCACTGGAAACCATAATGCAGCACACTGGAAGCAACGGGTATCACCATGCACACCTCTGTTTTCACCCATGTCGTGCCATGGACTCAATGCAGCTTCAGACACGTAAGCACGTATCAATGTTGAAACTTTTCTGGCCGAAGAAGCAATGCTGAGTTTGCCTCCATACAGCTGGGTTAGCTCATGGCCCACCTGGCCCAAAAGTCTGCGTATCCAGTTCATTTCTTTCTAAGAAGCTTACCAAAAACATAGTAACTGTTTCTATAAAGGTAATTGGTATGCTGAGTAAAATCCTGCTCCCTTTGACACTGGAGGCAGAACTCCCACTGACATCAGCACAGCAAAAAGTTCAGCAAAGTTTTACTGAATTAGGGTACAGCAGTAGGAAGCAGAAGTGTTTCACATTTTCTTCTGGGTATTTAATGGGTTGTAAACCTCAGTAGTTGCACAACTCCCATTAGTGTCAATAGGAGAAAGGCGGCTAAAATTCAGTTCTTTCTGAGAATGTAAATGACAATGAACTTAAACATATATACAGAAAAAAAAATTATTTCAATGAAAAACATGTCCATGTTACTTTGTCCCCTCAAGGTCTACCCTAGAATTTAGATGAAAGTTTACTGGTTACCTTGGGAAAAGGTATTTTGTGAAAATGGAGACTGTTACACCAGGGACAATTGTACTAGAAACCAGCACTTAACATTACTAGTCATAAATAACAGAGCACATCATTTTGCAAAATTCTGAAAAAAAAAAAAAAAATGTATTTAATACTATAGTTTTTTGAAATTAATTGCAGATGCATAGACCTTATAGATGCAAGAGTACAGACTGAGTGGGTGAGTGGAATATTAGAAAAAATACTTCAGATAGTAGATGTCTGAAGTAACATTTAATCTTTAGGGTGAGGACTCTAGCAGATCCTGGGAACTGAGAGTAGAAAAACATCTGGTTCTTCAGCAACATAATGAAGAGAGTCCTCTTATAGATAACCAAATGGATTATTTACCTGAAAATTTTAGTCTTAAATTGATTTCTGAAGAAAAACAGAGAAAAAAAATGACATGAAAGGGAATCTAAAATATTTGTACTAGCTTGTCAGGTTGTAATGGTTGTTTGGCCATTCCAACACATAGAGATAATAATGTTTCTAAGAAAGAATCAGTCAATCATTGCAATTTTTGTTGTTCTACAGATGTTGTTTACTAGTTCATGATTCTGTGAGCCATCAGGTAGATGAAACGTAAGGCAAGTGGCAAAAATATATTCCAAAGATATATTTATTTTGACCAAAGAATCTGTTCAGATTGGCCTGAATATCTTTCTTACTTTTAACAGTTTCCTTTATGTGGTGCTTGCAAATATGAATGGTGTATAACAGTTTTAAACAACAAGCTCACCCTTATCCCATTAATCTCAGTAGTATCTAAGCTTGAAATCCCAAAGATAATGTTTCAGTATCAACACTGATTACTAAAACACTGATCATCTTAACAGGCAGAATGAAGGGGAGTGAAAAAAGATAGAGAAAAGTGGGAAATGAAAAGAGCAGCAGTAAAAATAAGTAGAATGTAGAATATACCAGAAGAATAAAGGAGAAAATAAATTAAAAACAGATAAAGCCTGCTCAGGTTTGACAGAGTCATGTAGCTTTAACAGCAATTCATTCATTTCATTCTAGTGTGAAGCAAAGCAGCAAAAGGGTTTTAGTACCCTATGTTCTCTTAAATAAGTTGATTACTTCACATCTAGAATAGACACTTAAATATGGAAGAGAAATTAGGAGTCTTCTATTGTTCTGTGCCATTTATGTCACACGGGAAAAAAAAAATCATTAAATTGAACTTTAATATTTCCTTATTGTTTCACAGCCTAAAACCAGGACTGTATAGAAGGTTAAAATATTTTGTTGAAATATTTGTAAAATAACAATTATTAAATTCCTATACGTAATAACATGAAAAATATAATGATGCAATAATATGATAATATAATACAGTTCTAAATTTTTATTTATTTCTTGTCAGGACAGATGATATTCTCTTTTTGTCCTTTCAGAAGTTTTTTCTAACATTCAGACTGAAATGGAATGCCTGAATTTCCACGATGCTATGAAAGTGCTGAGATGCACTAAGGTATAAGGCACCATTTGTTGTATGATGTTAAAGCAGTTGAGAGCCAGTACTTTGGATCAAGTGCAGCAGGGAGATGAAGAGCTAATTTGTAAGCCAGAGCTTCTTGAGCCAGAGCTCAGCATATTCCCACCTTTGGTCCTATAACAGAACCACAGACATCGAGAAGATTAATTGGAGAGTCTCTAATTTCCAACTGTGCCCAGGTATTGAATTTAAATTCACAAAGGAATCTGAATCTCCTACACATCACTGGTAAATTTTGCTTCTGATTTTGGTCCAAATGCTATGTAAGAGCTATGAGATTGACTTGGGGAATATATATACTATCTCCTCTTTCATGTCTAGTCAGACTTCTCCCTATTGCCTCTAATTCTCAGGTTCTGCATCGGTAAGAAGAGTTTGTCTCTGTCAGAGCAGCCACACCATAAGCAGAGTTAAGCCCTGGACCAAGCGCCCAAAGGGTTGTTCCATGTTCCTCCTTGGAGGTATTCAGTACCAAAAGGGCCAAGGTTCTGAGCAACCCAGTCAAACTTTGCAATTAGTCCTTGATGAGCAAGGGATTAGACCAGATGACCTCCAGAGGTCCCTTCCAGATTATTTTCTTCTCGTTCAAGTTTCTAAAGATTTTTAATAAGAAAAGCCTGTTGTTATCCTTGCCCTTCTGTCTGACCCTTTTTTACTTTCTCTCTCAGAATTTTTGGAACTTCTGTGTCCCCCAGTTGCCCCTGGACCTTTCATTTTCTTGTGAAAGTTCCTTTCAAATAAGACACTACTTTTTGCTGCTACTTCTCTTTAGTTCAGAACAAAAAGTACTTTATCTAAGACCATCTCATTAATCTCCACACTGTAAAAGACTGGCTCAGTGCATGAATTACAATTGAACTGCAACATTCTCCCCTCCAGTACCTGTCCAATTTTGTCATAATGTAAGATTTTTGCATGTACAGATACATGTACTGTACAACTCAGTATAATTTGCTTGATTTCGCAACTCAAAATTGTGATTCAAAAATCATAAATCATAAAAAAGAAATATGAACATATTGCTTTTAATTGATCACAAGATCAGTAAATTATTTCCGTTCTTAAAAAAATAGTTTAAAAAGTCTAATTTTGTAAGCATACTAATGATGTAAAGCTTACAAACCTGGGAAGTCTCGATTGGCTTTTCACTCAAAGATGAGCAGAAGCTCAGGTTTGACAGAGTCATGTAGGTTTAACAGCATTTCATTCATTTCATTCTAGTGTGAAGCAAAGAAGCAAAAGGGTTTTAGTACTACTGCCTATGTTCTCTTAAATAAGTTGATTACTCCACATCTAGAATAGACAACAGTGTTAAAATGACATATACTGCCTGAGGTTAAGAAGGTATGACGTGTTTGAAAGGAAAGTGTCATTCAGTGAAACTGCAGAAAGGCTCAGGGTAACAACAGGGTTTCTTTCTTTCTTTCTTTCTTTCTTTCTTTCTTTCTTTCTTTCTTTCTTTCTTTCTTTTTTTTCAGTGCCTCTAATTGACTTCATACACATTCTATAGAAATCACTGAGATTAATTAAAGTCAAGATACAATTGCAAATTCCAGTAATTCATATTTTGGTTTAAGGCTCAAAGAAAAGAGAACTTTACAATGGTAAGTGTATATAACCCATTGGTTGCTGGAGGTTATGCTTTGCTGTTTGAACACCATCTGTCACAGAAACCCAAAACTCTGCTTCTCTGATCACACTGGGGTTCACAATGCATATATAACTTGACTGTGCTAACAAAGTTTCAGTTACAGTTTTACGTATGGTATAAGAGAAATGGAGAATTTAAAAAATCAAAAGTTTAAGATAAGATCAAATAGTTTCAACATAATTCTACTACTTAAAGACAGAACTTCTCTTTTTATGTGAATAATTTTTCTAATTATACTTTAAAAATTATACCAATTTTCATTAACAATGTGTATCTCTAAGGTAGAAATCAACTTTTATCTTTGAATCTTATTAACATCAATTATATCTCTTTTCATATCTATCTCCTTAAGCTGTATTTCCGTTTAAATTTTTGCCAATTTTGTGACTGCCTATTGGAGATTCAAAATGAATGTCCAGTCAAAATCAATGATCTGTGAACTGCAAAATGTTTTGGTTTATTCTTATTTTCTGTTCCAAATAGAAATTCACCTTGGAAATGGAGCAGAGTGTCCAACTGAAATAGTAATATAAAATAACAATGGAGAATATAAATTTCTGAAGAAACTGAAAAAAAAGGGTTTCAGGGTGAGCGAGTGGGCAGAAAGTTGTACACTGGTCAGCAAGCAACGTGTGCTCACAGTCCAGAAGGCCAACCATACCCAGGTCTGCATCAGAAGCCACGTGGCCAGCAGGTCGAGGGAGGGGATTCTGCCCCTCTGCTCCGCTCTGGTGAGACCCCACCTGCAGTGCTGCCTCCTGCTCTGGGGCCTCAGCACAGGGGAGACACGGAGCTGCTGGTGCAGAGACACAAAGGTGATCAGAGTCCTGGAGCACCTCTCCTAGGAAGAGAGAGTGGGGGTTGTTCAGTCTGGAGAAAGACAAGGCTTCACGAAAATCTTATTGCAGATTTTCAATACTTAAAGGGGGCCTATAAGAAAGTCAGGGAAAAACTTTTTAGCAGGGCCTGCTGTGATAGGATAAGGGGTAATGGTTTTAAACTAGAAGAGGGGAGATACAGACTAGATATAAGGAAGAAATTTTTTACAATGAGACTGGTGAAACACTGGAACGGGTTGCCCAGAGAGGTGGTAGAAGCCCCATCCCTGGAAACATTCAAGGCCAAGTTGGATGTGGCTCTGAGCAACCTGATCTAGTTGCAGATGGCCCTGCTCATGGCAGGGGAGTTGGACTAGACTTTTAAAGGTCCTTTCCAACCCAAACTATTCTATAATTCTATAATTTTTCTTGCAGTAGCACTACTACTTAGTGTAATTTGTTCACTTTGCCCCTACTAATTGTAGTCCTGACAGATAAACACTTATGTATTGCGCACATAAGTTCTTACATGCTTTCTGGCAGTTTTGTTTCTTTGTTTGCCTTCAGAAGCACCAATTGGTCTAAGTAATAATCATGGGTTTCTTAAACGTACTTCTATTTGAAGTGAATCTCATAACAAATCTCTGAGGTTCTTAAATATTTTTTCCTATAAATCTTTATAGGAAGTTTTCCATATTTGTCCATATAAAGGCTATATCCATGAACAGGCAACTTTTATACATTTTGCAACCTGGTGTCCTAAGAGAGGGACTAAAACCTTCACAGGCAGAACTGGACACCTGTGAATTCACAAAAGTCAGCCTGCTGCCTAGTCAGTCACTTAAGGAACACGGAGACTGTGGAAAAAATGTTTCTGTTCACTCCAGAGTTTAACTTGAGTCTCTCTCTCAAGTTGTTTTGAGTCATTCATCTTTCAAAAGCTCTTCCAACAACACTAGAGCATCTGTGAACAGAAACCAGAGGCACGCAGGACCTCTGGACATTGTTCTTGTTATAACATAAAGAACAGGCATAGAACAGGTTAAAGATCCCTCTCTTCTACTCTCAGTTTTTTTTAAGTGAACACTAAGCAGATGCTCAGAGAATAAGTAGGGGAGCACATGTATGCAAACAAGTCACATGCTTTAGATATTATCCAATGACTTTATCCTCATTCAATATAGTTCCTTTTCCAAATTAGTCAAAGTGTATGTGAGGAGCTGCAGTGACTGCCAAATACCACTGCAGCAGTACTATAAAGAATTTTTTATACAAATTTAACTCTTCCTGTGTTTATACTTCAATTTATTCATCAAATATATGGACAATACCTCTTTCCATTCGCAAATGTTTGGAGTTTTGAATATATATCTTGCAATTTGAAGACATACTTCATCTGGTTTTTTGCTTTTGTTCAGCGCATTGCAAATCCACAGTCTTAAAAAGTGATCCTTATTTGTTAGTGTTTGTTATTCCTTAGCAGTTATTTTTTTACTTCTACTAGAGGAATTGTTTACATTGTGTGGCCAATACAGTAGCTCTTACATATTCTTTCC
>JMFS01044844.1:0-16314 GCA_000699545.1 Podiceps cristatus | reverse complement strand
ACCCAAAACATTCTATGATTCTATGATCAGATGGCTTTAAACAAAACTTCTGGACCTCAGCTAACTTAAACAAAAGTCAGATTTAATAACAAACAAAACCACCATCTTCTATCCTACCTTGCTATTTTAAAAAACAGATTTAACAGCTTTTCTTGTGTAAAAGTGCCATCATCCCATGATTAGGGTGGAACAGACCTACATGGGAGCTTGACTAACTTTTAGAGATTTAAGTTATATCATTATTTCAAAGATGATTCCATTGCTATTACTTGGGTTGAAATAGAAATCCCTTGATAACAGCCGGATATGACACAGCTGCTGCAGTATTGTGACATTACTGAGCAGCTTTGATGCATAATCTGTGTAGCTGGATTTATCGTAGTCCAAAGCAGAAATTTATGCTCAGGCTCATTAGTGCAATCAATGTAAAATCTCATTATGACTCTGGGTATAGATTGTACTGTGTGATTTACCAGCCACCAGTCATTAAATTGCTATGAGACTTCATATTCAAACTGATCAAGTCAAATTATCTAAGTCCGCTTCATTTCCTCAGCAGTTTCCCATCATCATTCCGAATGTTTTTCTTGCAAGATTCCTTGCACGTACCTTCAACTCTGCTCCAATGATGGAGAGTCTGCTCCATCATTGCTATTAGCAATAAAGTAAGCAGCAAAACAGCCAAACAACAGTTACAATTTCAGTAACTTTAGTAATATGACAGAAAAGCATTAACCTGTCTGCCCATCCCCTGCTCTTAGAGCTGTAAACAAGTGCTTGGCACAGGTTTATTGCCTTTTGGCTGTCCAGGTTAGGAACTGCTCTTCAGCCAGTTTTTACAGTAAAACAGCTGCTGCCTGAAAACACTGAGTACAATATAGTGCTGGTGCTAAAAACTCATCATCACTCTGGCTACTTGATGTCCTCCAGATTGAGGAAAATTTTCCAGTGTTATTCCATTACAGCTTCCTTGTATCAATAACTGCAGGAGCAAACTGCCTCTGCATCTCAAATCTCATATGGAAAGCGTAATAGTCCACCATGTCAATTATAAGAATCCTGTTCTTCAGAGACCAGGATGGCACAAGGTTCTTTCAATTTAAACATAAGGAAATCGGACACATTCCAGACTCTCAGTCTTCTATGCTTCTAAGGCTACTGTTCATGTTATGCACTGTAACACATCCAGGAAAATCTACTTACACAGTATGGTACCGCCTTTGGTTTAACATATTGGTCTGAGTTAATTTAACTTGTTCGTTGTGACCTTCTATCAACTATGAACAGGTTAGAAAAGGAGAAAATTGTTAATTTAAAATTCTGCACTTGGGAAATTACAAAGAAATCCAAACCTTTTTCTTTCCCATACAAGACTGCAGTGTCCCAAGCCAGAAAGTGAGAATCCTGCCTTACCGAGTCTTTAGAGAAAGGTCAGGAAAAATGAAAACAGAGATCCAATGATGCCTAATGTATCTGTGGACTCCATACAGAATAACCAATATGGTACCCATTGCCCTCACTGGGGGTTGGAACTAGATGATCTTTAAAGCCCCTTCCAAACCAAACCACTCAATGATTCTACTCACCCAAAATTTCCATTGCCTAATAAAAAAAGGGTACAGACTGCATGTGATACAGATAAAAAGTTCAATGTCAATCAGTACCTGCAACAAATACACAAGTCTATCATACACTAATTCTCCGTTCAAGAACACAATACATTCCTAAGGTCTGTAAAATCTTTAATAAAACTCTCCTTCCTCCTCAGAAACTTGATCCTTATCGACTTTGAACACCTTCTATAGCTCACTATCTGATTTCTATTGAAATGTTAACAGCATTAAATGGCCCTCCCCCCACCCCCCATGAATAATTAAGTCATAATTTCACAATGAGGACTTGGACAGTATCACTACATGGCACAAACAAGGGCAGGTTGGATACCCAAGTTACTTGAAGGATATTTGAGAATAACTTGATGTAACAAAATGCTAACATTTCCCATCAATGACCAGACCTTCTGCTGCATTGACACAGCAGCTCTTCTGGAGCTAGGCTGTTATTGTTGACATAGTACTGCACTCTGTGAGAGATAAAGCCCAGGTACCTGTGTCTAAAATTTGGACATCTAGCTGAGCATACATGGCACGCAGCTTAAACGTATCTGTCCTGGTTTAACCCCAGCCAGCAACTAAGCACCACAGTGGGATGGGGGAAAGAATCAGTAGGGTAAAAGTGAGGAAACTCCTGGGATAAGACAAAGACAGTTTCATAGGGAAAGCAAAAGCCACACATGCGCAAGCAAAGCCAAACAAGGGATTCATTCACTCCTTCCCACGGGCAGGCAGGTGCTCAGCCATCCCCGGGACAGCAGGGCTCCGTAACTCGTAGCAGTCACTTGGGAAGGCAAACGCTGTCACTCCAAACATCCCCGTTCCTCCTTCTTCCCCAAGCTTTCTATGCTGAGCTTGACGTCATAGGGTATGGACTATCTCTTGGGCGTCGGCTGTCCCAGCTGTGCCCCCCCCCAGCTCCTCGCTGGTGGGGTGGGTGAGGCGCAGGAAAGGCCTTGGCTCTGTGTCAGCCCTGCTCAGCAGTGACTGAAACATCCCTGGGTTATCAGCGCTGTTCTCAGCACAAACCCAAACCACAGCCCTGTACCAGCTACTGGGAAGAAAATTAACTCTATCCCAGCCCAAACCACCACAGCATCTTACATTGTTGCAGTGTAACATCTTTCTACAGATTCACACATGAAATCTTAGCTGTACATGCAGTCTGTCTTACGCTGAGCTAAACATGATTTAGTATAGACTCACACTACCTGATCATTATCTTAGTGCCATGCAATCCAGAAAGGCAAACCGTTCATGTCCAGACTATATCTTCTCACAGAAAATAATCACTAATTATTTCTGTAGAAAACAGCTTCACACTGACAACTTGCAAACAGCCATAATTAATTAAATAAACTATTCATGCTGAACGTAAAAGTGTTTATAGAAATAGTTAGGCTTAGAACATACTGAAGAGGTCTTCCATTGATTCAACCACCCAGGAAGTAATGACTTAAACCTTTGTCCTCCCAATATCCATATAAATGGCAACAAGGCCAGTGTCTTCAATCTACAACACTATACATGCTTATATTTTATTTAATGAATATAAACCTATGTAGGTGCCAGGAACAAAGGGATGAGTGAAGGAAATCAAGTATTCACCTTTTAGAATCCTTTATATTTGGATAACATACTTGCCTTTAGAAAGAACTGACTGGTTATAAACCTCCCCCCCATCCGCCCCCAGATGCTGACCTGCACTGCTGTCTAGCCTCATGCCAATAAGGCATTATCTTTCAACCCTACCTCATGAGTCGGAGGAGACACAGAAAATCAATTAGGAAAGCAGAACACTTGGACTTCTAGAAATCCATTTGCTGTCAGTAAGAAACTGTTACCTTCTATACGATGATATCTAGAAATTCCAGGGAGAAAGGTTCACGGCAAATAAAATAAATTTTTAACATTTTATTGGCGAAGAGCAGAAAACGCAGCTTTTGTTTATCATACTGGATGTTATACCAATTTGTGCATGTGTAAATGAACTTTTGCAAGTTTTCAACATAATAGCCACTGTTCTGAAAATAACTCAGGCACATGGTGTCAGAGTCGTGGACATCACCCTGAGAAAGACTGAGGACACAGAGCAGTGTGGTGGGAGCAGCAGAAGGATCTGAGGACTGTAAATCCAACTACAGCCACTGAGTAAATTGTCAGTGGCTATCTTGTGCTGAGCCATCTGTTGCCTTGACTACACTGCCAGCAGTAGTTTAAAGAGCTGGAGTGTGTCTATACAAGCTACACAAAACAATAACTTCTGTCCTCTTTGAAAAGAACAGGATCTGACTTACATTATACAGTAAGTATTGTGGATGGCTTCTTAATACATCTTTCTTCCCAGAAACAAGTTTTGTCACCAGGGAACACACAAGACCCTTTGACCTGTATCACCAGAGGCTCAATAAACTTTTGTTCCATATCCTGGCAGGCACAGCCTGTAGTATTTTCTTCAAATGTTATTCCTATATCACAATTAACTTATCAGAGCCCATGAATATTGTTGTTTATATTCTCTATTAGCCATCTACGTTATCAGTTCCTTTCTTTAGAGTAGACAGTGATCTGAAATAGGATATATATGTATCTGTAATTATTTTTGGTTGAAAAGTGGTCTTGTAACAAAATGAATTAAAGATCTGTAGATGAAGATTTGAAATGGTGCTCCACAGACTGCTTTCCATCTTCTAAAACTTTGGAAATGCGCTGCAAAAAAAAGAGGAACAGAGTGCCATATGTTAAACTGACTACTGCATTGGATTCAGTAATATGTATATTAATTACTACCTTGTGGCCTTACGCTGTAGCTAAAAAAAATGTTGACCAAATCCTGGATATTTTCAATTAATTTCTCTATTCTGCAAAACCATAAACCTTTATTTAAACCTGTCCACATGACTCCAATCGTGCTGTGGAAGCACTATAGAAAGGGATTTTTAGCTTTTTTCAGTCCCTTTTCATACTTGTAAAAAACGACATCTTGTCCTCATTTTATATGCTATTTAGGTTTAAATGTGAGTGGATAAGATCATGCTGAAAAGCTGCTACCCCTGGCTCTGAAAAGAACAAGTATGTGATAAATCGAATGTAAATGAAATCCTACAAACTTCAAATTAAGAAGTTATTCTTGTTCCTACCAGAAAAATATGATTATGAAGACGTCTAAATGCAGATTTTCCTAAATGTTGCTCTATGCTCCCTGAAGGCATCTCTAGTTTTTTAAAAGACTGCAGAAACTAATGGATGAAAATGAAGCCTATTCACCAGAAAAAAAAAATAAAAACCAAACCAAAACCAAACCACCTTTGCTTTGAAAGATCAGCAGAGTTGGCATGTAAAATACTGTGTCACAGAATGCTTAGGCACTGTGCATATCAGTAGTTACCAGTCTCTGCATTTAATGTCACCCTCCCCTACCTGAAAAATTAGGAAAAATTTTGAACTCTTAAATCTTAGTATCTGCACTGAATATACATTTTTTTTTGCCATCAAACACTACATTAAATTGTATATTTTAATTTTGTGAATTTTCCACAGAAATCAGTGAAACGTTTGCTACTTTAAAGGAAAACAAACTGTTTTAATCACTCCAGTGTAAGCCCATTTCTGCTTTTGAAGAAGCATCTCTGACATCAGACATTGACTCACAGTATGCACGTTTTGCCATATATGCTATGCTTACCTTACCCTGATGCTAATGCTAACTGCCCAGTGTAATTAATTGAAACAAGAAATAATCACTTTCCTCTTTTGCTAACAAATGCTCTATAAAGCAAATCAGAGAAAATCCATAGGTCAAATGAGACCTCTTGTGGTACAGACGCAGAGCTGCACAGCTGAGCCTGCCTTCTAAATACCCAGATGTACATCCCTACTCCAGGAAGCCCATCCAGAGGCAAATTTTTGCTTCCCCATAGAAGCTTCTACTCCTCTCTTGGATCAGAGAAGTAAGAAGGGGAAAAAACCTCCCCAAAAACCCCAAACCAACAAGAACCAACGACAAAAAATCCCAACCAAAACAAAACACAACCCCCCAAACACAAACCAACCAAAAGAAACCCAAACAAAAAGACACCTCCCCCCTAAAACCACACCAAACTCACTCCCAAAAAACCCAAAAGAGTTTTACTTATGGTATTTTAAAATAGCTTAATTTTCAGCGCATAGAATTTTTAAAGAGGTAACTTCATTTTTTTCCCCATAAAGACACAGAACTTACCATTGTTTTAAATAACTGGTTCACTTTCTTTTTTTTGAAGGTTTTCTTGTCACCATCTGAGGTGGAAGGAAACACTGGTTGACTCAACCTGTGTGATGCAATTGTTTCATCAGGTGCCACAGGGCTGACGGACAGAGTTATTCCTTAGAATAGAAACATATTGGTTGCAGAAAACAAAACCAAAAAAGGAGAGTCAGAGTGTAAGATAAAGCAGAAGTCAAAATAATGAAGTACTGCAATTACTAGAAAGGAGACATTTTTCATCTAACTATATTCTTCAAATACAAAAATAAGTAATGGAGAAGCACAAAACTGTTACATTGAAACTGAATAGTGAAAAACTGAAACAATCTGGTCAAAGAAATAAAAACACATAAATAAATATATGAAAAAGTAGTGGGCCATGACGGTCTGTTGTGTTGTGCTAAACGTCTGTTAGAGGTATCTGGAAAGAGGGACAATGAGAGGGCTAGATGAAGCGCAGGCTAAGAAATGGGATGTTCTATGGAAGAAGTAGGTAAAGGGTATTGACAGAGGGCACATTTTCTGTGTGTACCCTGGCCTAGAAATGAGTTCCACCTTTGGTTACACTTTCCCCTTCTCTGCCATGCAACTGTCAGTCTTTCCAGTGGGCAGTTATGTTATCTTCTTTTCCCTTCCCCTTGCTGCAAGGGAGGCTTATGAGGTTCCTCTCTAACGTCAAAAGCAGAAGTTGAAACCCTACTATGGGGCAACCTTTGGGGGATATTCATCTGCCAAAGTGAAGTACAGAGCATTATTTCCCACTTCAAACGCTGCCCTCAGCTGTGAGGGCAGACTGCAGAGGCCCTTGCTCCTGCAAGTGAGACCCTACAAAGCAACGAAGATGAATAAACCTTGCGTCTTTCAAGGCAGGGGAATGCCCACACTATACAAGGAAGCAAAATTCGGAGCTCTGGAAGTAACACTTAGAATTTGCATGTCAGCAGTAGACAGTAAAGTGTCATCAAGTAGCAGCAGCAGTCCAGCCTCACATGCACAATATGAAACTAAATTGTAATCTTTGTCTCAGGGGCATGGAGCCACATAGGGAGAGCTACCTGCTCTGCTTGGAGCAAACCCTTGATTGCTCTTTTCTTGACAGCAATAAAGAAGTGCAGAACTCTCATCTTACTGTAAGCACTTTACCTGGGATAGTTGGCATAGAACGACTGACAGAACTCATCTGCTTGAGGACAGATGTTTTCTGTGGTGCTACTGTATGTTCTGAGAGGTTGGTGTCACTCATGAACTCGTATTTCCTTGACAACTGTTTAATAAAAAAAATAATGCCATTAACGATGAACTGAGATATGAGCAACAAATATCTAAGCAAAATAATATTTTGTGAAAAGCATAAAAGGAAATGATTAATAAACAATCATGCCTAATCCGAGTCCTTTATGGGGTGGTTTGCTGAGTAAATAATAAAGGCAACTAGAAGCAGTAGAAGTGGGTCCACATATAATTTATATACTAGCATAAAACCAATTTTGCAGATGATTTATAGTTAGATGAATACTTCTCATTTCACATAGAAAAAACATTACTCTAAAAAAACTAGCTAGAAGAGATTCTGTAATCCGGATCTGTAGGATGATACTCCTACCATCTCTGGAATAATAACATCAACCAGCTCTAACTGTGATTTGCAAAATAAAATGAAGTTTTGAAAACGATTTTCCCTATTGCATTACCATAGCCAGATCAGCTGCTATAAGGCTTGTCACTATTTTTCTAAAGCAAAAGAAAATCCTGTAACTCAATATGTAGCGAGATTCCCGCAGTTAGGTGTATGTGTTATTTAATCAAAAGACAAAGGTATTGCTTGGGTTTGTATAGTAATGCTTCTCAGAGCATGACTGTGCTTTACAGCTCTCTTCTGTATGAGGACATGGAATATAAGAAGATCATAAGCCTCCATAAGTTCCTCCTTGTTTCCCAAAAGAATCTTATCTTTCTATTGAATTCACTTTGTCTTTGATGATTCCTTGAAAAATTTTTGATCAAATGACTTATGCTCTTTCCATGTAATTCAAGAATGTTATTGCCTGACATTTTAATTTAGATAGGGCTTGTGTATCAAAAAGACATTTTTCAGATATGTTTTATTATTTCTTTCTATACTAAAAGAAGAAAAGCCTCCTGAGAATTAAACTACCAAAAAAAAAAAAAAAAAAAAAAAGGAAAAAAGGCAGCACAATGTAAGTTATATAAGTCATTCTAATGACCTAGCAGAGCAATAAAATCACTCAGATGATCTATGGAGCAAGAGATGCCAGTGCTTCCAAACTTCAGTCTGGCACCATTAAAGGAACGCTGTTTGCAATCTTGCAATTTCCTAACAGCTGCACGTTCCATAACAAGGTACAAAATGTACAGGGCTCATCACTTTTGAAATAGCCCAGACTGCAAAGAACTGCCATGAAATGTCAGCACAGTCAATTGCCTCTCCACAGGAAAGCTAGCTTAACCCTCCCAATACCATACTGCATTTTAAGTTAACCAAGCTTCAGCATTTGCAGCTTCAGGGCTGCCTTATCTGTCATCATAAGGAAGTAGAGATGTTCTAATGTTTCCATTGATTTGTTCCCTCCTCAGCATCTTGCAGGTTTCATTGGTGGCAGGGCACATTGTCTCTGCATCCTGCATACTTCCCTTTATGACAGCTAGAGTTACATGTGATATATTTTTCTTTTCCTAAGCAGAGGAGTACTGTCCTCCTTTTTATAGATTATAAAATACTATTCTAAATGAGTAACTTACACATTTCATGTCTGAGATAGAAATATCAGGTGCTGTCTTCTCATCAGCAAACACCACACTGCTTCTTTTTGTTCTTTTTTTGGACCTTCTCATCTTTACTTCAGGGTGAGGATTAATTTGCAGAGCAGTCTCCTCTGATTCTGCTTTTACTGGCTTTGGTAGCACTACTTCCAGATCAAAGCTGCAGGAGCAAATGAAAAAAGTACAAGTTGCTGAGTGGTATTTTAAAGCCACTGGTATTCTTATGTCATTTCCCCATGAAATATAAATGCAGGTCATCCTTTCCTTCTACTTGCTATGCAGTCTTGCAAACTGTTGGCAAAAAGAATATGCTGTGCCTCAGGTGGCAACTGTAGATACAAATCAGATGCCTTCAGGAAGTATAACATCATCTTAAAATGTTGCAAAGAATGTAAAATATAGACTTGAGTGCAAGTCCCTTTTTAAAGATTTGTGCACTAGCTTAAGGACTCCTAAACTAAGAGTTAGAGTTCATATGGCAAATTTATGCGTGGTGATGATGGCGCTGAAAGCAAGACATGCTATTATGGTTGTTGAAAACAGTGGAACAGAGTATTACTATTTACTATCATGTTTTAAATGCATCCTCCTATTTATTTCACCATATTGGGCAACAATGCGCATATCACAGTGATTAAAAAAAATAAAATCTCCCTCGTCTTCCTCTAACATCTATAGCTTAAAAATTGGGCTATTTTTCATAAAAAAACCCCAAAAAACCCCAATCAAATATGAAATTGGTGCCATCTTTACTCCCTTCTCTGATGATGTAATTGGTCTATTGAACATAGGGCTGAACTTATTTTACAACAAAAATCAACAAAGCAAGCAGTATGGTGAATTTTTTGACCCATGCTTCTGTAAAACAAACTACCATAGTGAGAATTAGAAGCAGGTGCATGATTAAGCTGCTTAAGTGTAGCTATCTGGTTCCTTAGGAGGTGTCCTGCTTTATTAGAGACACGGGGCTTGTAGATATGACACAAATGTTTGTATGCTACATCCTTCTTGAGTGGAAGCTGAAGTGCAAGGGGAGCAGCCTGGGGCATCTCATAGTGTGTGATACTACACACCTTTGTTAGAAAACTAAAAAAAGTTAATTAAGTAGTATTAAATGATGATATGGCAGTCAAACATGCAAGACCAGAGGGGTATCTTAAGAAGAAACACTTCCGAGTTAGGGCCATACACCTTTGGACTTTTTACTTTTTAAAAGTGAACTACTCAAAAAGGGCATATTTAAAAAAAAAAAAAATCACAATCAAACACTGCTCAGTAAGACCAGTTTTATGTGCACCTTGTTTGGGAAGAAGTTCTATGTGCCCAAAGGATAATTTATAAAGTGATCAAGTCGATCTGTGGATGAAAAATATAATCAATATACCTATAACTTATCTCAAACTTAGAAGGCTTTATGTTTCCCAGCGCTGCAGTTAAGAAAGCATATTAGGCAAAATACTTCATGTTACTACAGGCTTTACTAAAACATTCTACCTCCTTACTTGTAAGTTTGTAAAGGCTTTTCTCTTCCTTTCCAATTTTTACAAGCAAAAAGATGCTAATTAAGTTAAAAGATGTATAAAGAGAAATTTGCAAAGGCACCAAATCTTTGTATTTTCTTGAAATGTCATTTAAATTATAAAATACTTGTTTCCTGAGAATGAAATGTCACTTTTTTTCAGTGAGACAAGTATATTTTGTCTATTAAGGTTGAAATACTGTGGCTTTAAGCCTGAAGTGAGAGCTACAGTTAAAAATAATTTTGTCACAGTCTGAAGAGACTGCTAGTGGTCTTTCTCCTTGCATGCCCTTTCTAAAACTAAACTAATCTTTTAGTTTCATCCCATAAAACTGTTTAAAAACCATGACTGAAAGAAAATTTATATTGTATTCATAACCAACCTTTCTGAAGCAATTTTGTTTGGAGTACTGCAGTCTGAATTCATGGAAGTCAGTGAAATAACTGATAACTGACGATAGGATCTCAGCATTGATCTTGGCCGTCCTACTCTCCTGTCATCAAAATCTGGCTACAGGATAGAAGAAACATTTTCTGTCAAAAAACTTTGAACCTCATTTCATCCCTTTTCAATAGGTCTTGAAGACCACACAGATGTAAAGTAAGAAATGGTGCAAATATTGGCAAGTACTTGCACACAAAAGCCCTGACTGCGATGGCAAGCAGAGCACATCCCACCAATCTAAAACTGCGGAAAGACTCAAACTGCTCCACTGCATTCCCATTCTCTTGGACTGGCTTCTCATTCATCAGCTGGTTCCTCAGCTTCAGAGCTTCATCAAATCTGGGTAAGTACCGGTTCAATCCACATCTCAGTGGCCGTGGTGCAGCTTCAGATGGCAGTTCCCCTCTATTACGGTGAGGGAGCTCACTTGGCATCACAGAAGTTATTTGCTACCATTAATTCCTGCGATTGTTTCTTCTGGATACACTCTAAGACCTCTCAAACTCAATGATACAGTGAGTAGATAAATAAACTACAATTGACATAATTAGCTATGCTTGAAAAAGAAATTGAAATAAACAGTCTGCTGATCTTATTTTGAACAGACCTGGGTACATGCTTGGGCAAATAGATTTAGTTGGTTCTTGCTCCAGGACACTAATCATGCTGCATCTTCAATACAACAGGTTCTGCCATCTCTATACATTAATACAGCCTTTTTTTTCATTATATGTTTGCAAATGTTGGACAAAATTAGTATTTTGCTAAAAGCCAGACAGGAAGAACATGAGGATTCTCCAGGTCATCATGCACCCATATTGCACAAAGCCATATATGCTGCACCATCTCTCTCTGCAAAACCTGATGTTGGTTGCTGTGGTCTGCAGTAGAAGGAGAAAAAGGAGATTTCCCTCCAAATCTTCTTGAAGAAGATTTAGCTATCAAAATGGAAATATTCAGCTTAATACTGATGGTTATTTAGGCTTTGCAGCCGGGTACAAAGTTAACCGAAACAATCTGACATTCCAAATGCTTTCCAGTTACTCTTGTTAAGAAGGTAGGGACAAGGATCATGTTTTTTTGCTAATTCTAGAACTGTTTTCTTTCTTCAGGGGTGAATTCTGGGATCTAAAATTGCAGAGTGCAGTCAGCTCTGTTTCTGTTCAAGATATTTCCTGGGATGAGCATGCCTCCCCCTAGTTAGTTCATCACAGTGTCATAATATGAGGCAGGTTTTTGAGAATTTCCCAGTGCATGCACACCAAAAACTACTTTTCCAGCCTACTTCAATTTCTATCCTATAAAAAGGATATGAACAAATTTTTTAAAATATTTCATATTAAAGCAAATAATTTTGTTCTAATTATACAGAAAATATTTTAAAAAATTGCATAATTTCATATGCCAAATTCCCAAATACTTTTCTTCTGACATCATTTCTAACTAAGACTCTGATGTCTAGCAGACAACTTGGAAACATTTGTAGATTCAAGTGTTTTGAGAGTTTACATGCAATTAGTTTATGTCATCCTTTGAATGTCCAGAATGTTGTCATAAAGACACAATAGATGCATAACTATTTTTTTTTCTTTTCTTTCAATAAATAGTTCAGACCAGACACCACAGAGTCAGACATAGTAAAATGGCAGTAGTGCCATTCAAAAAGTACATTCTCTGTTCTTGCAAAATTTTAAATAGGTCGATTTTTTTTTTAAGTGCTGATCTATAAGAGTGCTGAAGAGTTCAAGCATTAGGCAAGATTGCTAATTATGAATCACAGCCTCTTTATTATTGCAAGGATGGTGGCATGGGACTAAAAATAAGAAAAATATATTGAGAAAAATATATAGAATTTTCATCGCATAGGTTTGTAACAGCACAATATACAAAATTTAGGTTAGAAACTTGCTAATTTTTCACCTTTTTCACCAGAAGAAATAAATCCTGTTATGAAATCATCATTGCTGAAAGCAACAACATAATATAATTTCCAAAGCAACTGGTGTATAATCCTAAAAAGCAGCCAACATCATTCTTGCTGGCCTGCAGAAGCTCAGATAGACGATTTTATTCAAGAATTGTCTGGAGAGTTTGTGTTTAGAAGCTATTCTTCAATTCCCAAATATTTATAGTATTATACACATGACAGGTTTTGCTTCACAAGACAGCTGGAGTGAGACATGGAGACATCAATTACAGCTCAAAACCCTAAGCCACTAAGAAAAATTACAAAGAGGAGAAACAAGAATTTGCTTTAATTTCCTTAATAAGGTGGAGAACTGCAATTTTAATAGACATAATAAAATATTCCAAATCTTCCAGAATGCGGAATATTTCCCACATCAGAGAACTGAATCAAATCTCTGACCGTAAAACCCAGGTCTTACTACCTTCAGATCACAAGAAAACACAGAAGCAAGTTTAGTATGTGGTTTTCTTTAGAAGAACAAGATGTGCATTAAGTAAAGACAAAGTGCAGGAGAGGTAAAAAGGAGAGCAATACCAATTCTCTGGTTCCATATTGTTTTTCCACTTTAACTTTTAAATGCTTGAAACATTCCTCCATGCGGTCATGGAAAGGACGAAGATTATCAGAAACTCTTCTTTCATGAATTTTAATTCCAGCCCCAAGAAAAGGTATCTTGAAGAGGGGAAAAAAGAACAAAAAGTGAGAATATTAAACTGTGTCTGACAACCCCTCTAACTCCATTTAAAGTATCTCCTAAGTCAACAGCAAAACTCACACTGTGACTAGCAGATAGATCTGTCAGTTGATCTCAGCTTTCAGCCGCAACTACATGATGGAAAGGGCTCAAGAAAAATGAACTCATCCAGCAAATTTTTGAAGAATGGTGGCTGCCTCATAGTGACTGTTTTCTCTCTACTATGTCTTTTTATGTTAATCCTTTATGAGATTAAACACACCATGTGAGAGTTTTAAAAATTCTTAGACTACTAGTCCACCTGCTTATGAATGTGCCTGCTATAGGTTTACAAGAAAGGAGGGAGGAATGAAAAAATATCCAAGTGGATTCCAGGCAGGTGGTTTCAACCTCTTCTCTTTCAAATGGAGGATTAAGTGACTGGGAGAGGTTTAAGTCAATCTACTGGGGGCTTAATCATGTGATCACTTTGACAATTGCTGCAGCAGTTTAATGTTTAAGCCTGGTTACTGATGGTGACCTCTTCCTTTCTGCTTGATTTTACTCTGTAGACTTCCTCTGGACTCCCCACATCTCAAGAAAAATTTGGAAAATAATGCTTCAATACAAAGATGAACAACTCAAGCCGTGAGCAGAGGCAGCTTGCACTAACCAGTCTGACTCTGCTCAATTTCACCCCTGTGCTTTGCTTTTCTGCTGCTCATCCTTTAGGCTAGGGTCAGTGACAAGGAACCAAAGGGGTTAAGATCTCTGATTCTTCCTACTAGAGTTGAAAGAAGGTACCTAACAATAGTTTTTAAAAACTGGGGGAGGGTGAGGGTGAACAATGGATAAAAAGGTTAGGACAAGGTCTATCAGTTCATTAAATATCTCCCTCTACTTGATTAAAAAAAAAAAAAAATCCTTCTCTTTTGTCAGAAAGAATGGCTTGCTTACCAAATAAAATAAATCTTATAATGAAGCAAATGATAATAATGCTACCTTTTTAAACCCTCTTCCCTACAATGCTTTCCTTTGCTATTATAGTGCTACTATCATCTTTGCTGTTATATTACTCTAGTAATACCCAGGTAAAAGCAAACAAAACAAATTTTATCTTCAAATACAATGAACAGCACACTTTGACATGGTGTTTAATTAATAATAAATGTATTCATAAAGAGAAACTTTGTAGTGCTCCTCTTTAAAATCTAAACATTTCCTTACACTTCACTCTTTGAAGATGGTAATTTATGAGATTTGTGCAACATACTTTTGGCTATCCTTCTGCCAATAAGCTTTTCTAACTGCTTTACCATTGACTTACAGTTATTTTTCATTAATGTTTGGAGCTTTTCTGTAAAATCCACTTAGATTCCACATTTCTGTTGTGTCCTGACCCTATAAATGCTATTAAATTTGTATATATCGGTCCACGCATTGACCTGATCATATTTTATCAAGTTCACTTTCAATATAACTTTTAAAAATGTGGCATTAAAGCCCATCTATTACAGACACATCTCCCTTTAGAGAGATTTACAGGGATAGATATAAATTACAACTTTATTTCATAATGCCAGATGATATTAGTCTATCCACTGAGTACTTGTGATGGTCAGGATGCAACCATATACGGAGCTGTTGGTGGACAATGATACAGGAGAAAGCTGTAAAGGTTGGCAACTCAAACTAATAAACAAACTGAGATGACTCAAAATGAAAAAGGAAGAAATTTCAACAACATTAAGAAAATAGTAGAAAAAAAAATCCATTAAAACTATTTGGAAGATTCATTTCAAGGCTGAGAGAGGAATAAATGGTTAATTTTTGCTGTTTCCCATATATGAAACAGAGATACTGCAGCCCTCTCACAGGGACGGCATAAGATTAAATCAATGACGAGGAATTTTTTAGTGAATTAGTACAAAGAAAGAGACACGGAACATGAGAAATATCTTGAGCCATTCATTTCTGATAGTAAAATTCCAGATTAACTCACAGTATTTCATAACATTCCTTGTGAAAGGGAGATCACTATATTATGCCTTGTTATAGCAATTACTGTGTCCATTCATTTACACAGTAAACAGTTCTTTCTCAAATCATCAATATTTCAGAGGACTTAGCAGTTAGTGGTTTCTTAACAATCTACCTATGTTTTGCCATATATCGATGGCAATTGATATTTGGACTAGAAAATGCAAATAGAATTGATAATTTTTGAGGTCATGTTTTTCTTCTCTCCATTATCATAACAAATACTTAGGTTAACGAAGAGAGACATTTTCTTTTGAATCTCAGCAAAAATGGTTGTTTTTTTTTTTTTGCTACAACCTCCTGTAGGTACATTTTCCTCTTTGCGGATAAAAAAGTTCTGCAGGTTGGTTGTGTTATCATATGTACAGAATAACAAACTCAGTGCTGCTGGTATAGGCAGAACATTGAGTTTTCCTCTGGAGATACAGGTTAAACATATTTACTAATGTCACACAACAGACATGTAGCAGCAATCTTGAAGGGTCACTGAGCGTGAAAGTAACTCCTGTGAGCAGCTAGCATTCTGTTCAGGTTTCTAATGCAAAAATCCCTCCACAAACAAAAAAAACAATGAACACCCACCTCTAGGAAAGAGTTATTTCCCAAGAGAATTTCTGACATTGGCAAATGCTTATTTTCCCAGCAATTCACAAAGTCCTTATGACTTTTGTCACGCTCTCAGTTTTGCCTCCCAGAATACAAACTGAGTTTGAAATCCTGTCCCTTTTAACCACAAAAGTAGCCCACTGTATGTGCCTTTTGATAAACCATTCCAAATGAGGTGTTCTACAAAGTACTTCTCTAGGACACAAGGAGATATATATGGGTAATTCCTCTGATTCTGGTAGCTTTTCATTTAACTCTTAACAGACACTTTAATGATGAAACTCCTAAGGAAACAAGATGCGATTTTTGTTATTAAGCCATTTCTCCAGTTTAGGCACAGATTTTTAAAAACCCGAAGGATCACTTAGATCGCCCAAAATGTTTTATCAAACACATAGAATCACAGAATCATAGAATTGTCA
>JMFS01044842.1:0-18204 GCA_000699545.1 Podiceps cristatus | reverse complement strand
ATATATATATTTTGCATATATATAAAATCAAGACTCAAAATACTCCAAAACAAACTGCTTGGCGGAAAAGTAGGGAGGAGAGACAGGTGAAACTCTGCAACTTGGAGTCATTGTGTTGCACCAGGCAAAGGTCACGGCAAATGATCTCTCAGCCCTGGGATTTGTGACAGGGAAGGTGCAGGTGATGATTAACATAGGCACAGATGGGACTGGTGATCACCTGGCAATTCTGAAGCAGAGCACGAAGCAGCAAAATGGTCGAAGGCCACTGAGGGCCTGGTCAGGCGCTGCTGCCGTGTCTATGACAACTGGTGATGCGAATGACTGGTAGCGTATGGGCAGGAAACTGCGTCGCCACAATGTTCAAAAAAATCAGGGAAATTTGCATGTTAAATGAATGATTTGTTATTCAAAACGGTAGCCGAGGTAAATCGCTAAAACATCTCCTTCAAATTGCTCTCTAAATCAATACGAAACCACTGATGAATAACCAATTACAAATCATTCAGTCCTTTTACTCATATTCTAACAGTTAAGAGTGAAGCTTTCAAATCTCAAGCGATCCCTTCATTTTTTCTGCAAATATGCCATTTCAAAATCTCTGCCATCAGGCCAAAAAGCTGTTCAGATGAGAGAGAAATAGGATTATTTTAAAAGAGCACCTAAGGGATTTTATCAAGTAAAATAAATAGAAAATAAGCACTTTGGCATGTAAGAATTTATGGCCAAGTGCTGTTCCTTGTATTTAGAATTATTTTTACATAATGAAAAAACAGCTTGCCCAGAACAATCAACCCCCCTCAGTTCTCTTTTGTGAAGCCTAATATACATCACTTTTCTTTGTGAAATTCATTAATTTAACTAGGAGTATACAATGACTATGAAGAAACCCAGCTCATTCTCTCGTTACCTGACTGCAGCAAGCTACAGACAGCGAGCAAGCGGTACTCAGTTATACCACATCAGTTGGAGAAGCCCTTGGCCCCAGGCCACCGCATGCTGCATAAAAAAAGAACTACTGCAGCTCCAGGGGAAAACTAAAGCTCCACACTTACTTTGCTTTGCTATTGTTTTATGGAGCTCGCCTAGGGAATAGCTCTGCAGGTCAGTCTGCAGGTTCAAAATCAAACAAGTGAAATTTCTCACTTCCAATTCCAAAAGTAGATACCAACCTTTTGTCAGCAGAGGAGAAAGAACGATCAAAAGATGTGGTAAGACAAAAAAAAATGTGTTTGGTAATGTTTTGATTCATTCATTCCTCATAAGGTGACTGCTCTTGCAAGCTAGCTAGAGCAGGGAAGTGCTCTCAAGTACAACAGAAACCCAGCTACACACGGGGAGCTGCTGAACTCATCTGCCCAAGCAGCCACGTCTCCGTATGAACTTGCTTCTGGACACCCTTTCAACTCAATGAAGAGAACAAGTACTTAAAAGTAGAAACTGTATGCAGAAATAGATGTCTTCAACAGGTCAGGTGAATCAGGCCCCATACATTTCTCTCTCCTTGCTAGAAAGAAGTCTACAAACGTACAAACGTCTGTGTTACTCATGTCTAATGCCTGGCAAGATGAATCCTATCCCAAATTCTGAACTTGCTGTTAATGACTTCACATATTCCTCACATCTGTGCCTGTGCTGTTTTGATCCGCTTTATTCCTGTACTAAAGCAATAATTGCAAGGTTCAGTAATCTTCAGCAATCTTCAGTAGTGCCAAGAATACAAAGCCCAACTGCATGTCCCCAGAGTTAAGCTCATTCCTGAACCTGGGCCTCAGGAATGAAGTGTATGGCTGAAGATACGTGGGTGCCCACAGCAGCCAGCTGTACCTCCTGCCGATAAGTCACTCCAGGCAGCCCTAGGACCCTCGGGGAGAGGCACGACACAGGAGGATCATGGTGTAGCTACACTCTTCTACTAGCTTGCAGGCCAACCACAAGCAAAGCCCTGAACAACTGCATCCAGCGCAGTTAATGTAAATTAAGGTCGGTTCTTTCCACCACTCAATGTTAGTAGGTGGAGAAAAAATCAACGGCAACCCTGAGAAGATGACTGCCTGTCCTTTGTGAGGATCACCACAAAGGAACGAACGGGTCTGGGAGCTCCAGATCAAATGATTTAGCACCAAGTTTATAATCTGCTGGTGTTGCATCAAGTTTATAATCTATGAATGCAGCCCTGTGAAATATGCAACCTACTTCATTTTAGGAACACAGCAATGGCCCAGCAGCTGCTTTTTTACTTTTTAAATATTATTTTCCTTTCTCCTCTTTGCTTGTGAGCACATCCCTAGAAATATAGTTTTCTTCAGGTGGTTAAAAGTGGTTGATATTCTTCCTAAAATCACAGGTAATTTATGATCTTCTCGGCTGCCTGCAGTACTTCAGCGCTGGCTCTGCCCCCCCGCCAGCGGCTGGCTGCGCAGCACGGGGGCAGCTCAGCACTTGGAACTGAAGGACCAGGCTCAACACTGCAAACAAAGGACTCTTGCTGCACTCTCAGACACAACTGTTGGGTTTCTTTTATTCTCTATAATCTCAGCAAAGCCAATTACCTGTCCCAGCTGTAAAAGTCTTTGTAACGTTTATGGCACAGGACTCCAACAAAGGCCCTGTGTCACCGGACTGCTGGGGCCTCTGTATCTGAGCCCAGTGCTCTGCTGTCACAGGTAGTCAACCTAAGCCATGTTTTTTTTCCATTAAGTTTTCAGACTCCAGTTTAATAGCAATGCAGGTTTGTTGTTTTTTTTTCTCCTCCCCATGGGTCGTAGCAGAAGGCTTTCTCCAGACCTTCATGTCTCTAGGACTAAGAATCCACTTCTGGTTTCTGACCTGAGATGACTCATGGACAGTTTACACACATTTCATCTTTTTGCTGGTGGTCTTTACCGGACTCCTCATCTGTGCCCCAACGTATGTAAATGACAGTCACAACCTCTCTTAGCTTCTTTTCTTGCTGGACTAAACACAGGTAGGACTTCCTGGTCTCCTCTCATTTACCAGGGCTTCCCATTGCTCTCTCTCGTCAGCCTGGCAGCTGTTTTCCAGACCTGTTCAGTTTGGACACAACTTACTTCAACAGGGGTGATCAGAGCTGTATGTGGTAGTTCAGGTGGGCTCTGAAGTGTTTCGGACAAGGGCACTGGGCATCTCTGTCATTACTGGAAATACCTTGCCTGAAGCCTTTCATGGCCATGTTTCGCTTTTTTAAGAGCCACATCATCAAGTGAGCTCTCAGTTATCTTGTGAGCAATTAATACAACATTTTCTGTCCTTTCCAAACCGTGTGGCCTCAGAAGACAAACTAACAACAACGGCTTCTGCTAAGTACAGGACCTGACACTGTGTACACTCAAGGTTAGCATTACTCCAGCTCTAAAAAGATGATTTTGTTTCTTGTCTATATTTCTTTCTCTGGACTGACAGCTCCTCATTTTGAGTGTATTTTATTGGTATCCACATCTTTTTCTGTGCCAAGACCTTAAATGAGAATATTACACAGTTGACAAAGACAGCCTTAAAAGCAAACCCTTTTAGAAACCTACCACAAGCCTCACTTCCCATTTTAACACAATCCACTGTCTTCTGTTGTTTTTCCAGATTATTTGTTATGAGGTAAGATATCTATCTGGTACATAAATATGAGAAAGGATAAGTCCTCTCATGTTTCCATGAAACAGAAAAATGATCAAATACAAGTTACCTAGCTTAACCTGCTCCATAACAATCCTGTTCTGCAGAGTCCCTTCCGAGCCTGCCATTCATATGCCTGAATGATATCAGATGAACGACAATGGTTCACATCATTTCCTTTGTCTTTTTTTAAATAGAGGTGTTATATTTGCTGCCTCTCATGTCACAGTTACTCTCGCAGGTTTTTCTCAGAATAGCTGTAATTAAACCCCTGTGCTAACGGACGATGAGTTTGTGCACCAGGTCTTGCAAAGTCCGTGTTTGCAACCTCGTCTCTTGAGCTCGTGACACCCTGACTTTTACTGCCACTTCAGAGGGAAATGCTTCCATTTCAGATTTTCGGATTAATGTCCCCATCTCGATCTCACCACTTTTACTTTCCAAGTCATTATGCTGCAGATGGGCAGTGGCCAGGAAAAGCTACTTATATTTTAATTTATTTATGCTTAATATGAGCGGCATATGGAAGGCTGCTTCTGCTAGCCTCTCCCCATGTGTGCGGTGGAGCAATCAAAGGACAAACAAATTAGTTGTAACATAGCTATGTAGGCCAGTCAAACCATAACCTTACTTGGTTTCTGCCATGTCCACTGTGACTCTCCACTAATTTTAAATGTCAGACAGGAGTGAGTGAAACAAAAGCAGGTGTCCCTTCATAGGAAGTTGTTACTCGCTTCTGGTGCTTATGTAAAGTAATAATAGAAAAGAGCTCAGTAACTGCAACATGGAATTTCTGGTGATTGTATGCTCCTATTCAAAGAGGGATTTGCATTAACATGCAGAAAAGCAAATGAAATAAATTCTTTCAGGATAAAAAAAAATATATATATATTCCCCTTTAATTTCTGAATAATTTAGTCAGAATGAGTGAAATTGTTAGATGCTCTTTGGCCGCAGAGAAATGATAGCTCTCACAGCTGGTTAATCAGACTAACCTGAACAGAAGTGAACAGTGACCTGTATACCCTGTAATGTCCTTTGCGTTCCCTACTATACTCTCAGGGCACATAGCACTCCGGGGTCAAAGACCTCACTAGACAGTCTGAAGTAACCTGGCACTTTTAATCATGCAATCAGCCTAGGGAGGAGAGCTGCCTGCTATCAAATCTTTCCCTCAACCACATGGTCTTTTAAAAATGAATGCTCCCAATTTCCCTAATCATTATGCTCAAGGATGATCACTTTGTCTCTTTTTAATGCGAGGATATTGCCAACTCTTTTCATCATGGCTGAGGTCTTGGGACAATCTCCTCCAGCCAGTGATCCTTTTCAACCTGCCTACTCCTTCTATCAATGATAAGATCAAAGCTATCCACTTGAAAGAAAATCTTTAGGTTTCAATTGGTGTTTCCCTTTTCCTCATATGCTGATGCTCTGGCAAAAGTTAAAACTGAAACCCATGCGTGCTCACCCACGTAGACATTCAATGCTGACTACTCACAGGTCTTTGGCTCCATCGCAGTGTCCCAAATGGTTCATCAGAAAACCATCTCACTACAGATGAGCTGTCACTCACAACCACCAAGTAAACAACTTGGTTATACCCATTTGTAAAATATAGTGAAGGGAATACTATTCTGTAGCTATTAACAGACACCCACTCGTCGTAGCCAAGCTTCAGTCATTCAGGTCTTGGCACACCAGCAGCATGCTTACACTGGTGTAAATCAACAGTGTGAAAATCACTGCACTTGTGCGAAAGAGACTTTCACAAGTGTAGCTGTGCCTTAAAGCTTCAGCATGCTCTTGACTACCTAGCGTGTTCCTCTTTTTGTGGAGCAATGCAGTTCTCCTCCTCCAGAAAAGTGCTAAATGTCGGATTCTGGAGGGATCAGCGTATCTGCTCCTCCTCCATGCAAGAAGGAAAAGGTTCTTCATTCTACCTTACAAAAGGGATGGAAGTTAAAGAGGAAGTCATTCATATTCTCGCTGGCAGTTCTCAACTACCATAGGAAAAGGAAGCTTTAAAGACAGCAATCAAAAATGTTGTTTCCCTTCCTGAAACACACCACCTAAGAATTAAACATACAGAACAGGGTGTAGCTCATTCTTGCCTGGCAAACCCACCAAAGAGTTCAGAAACTCCTATTGAAGGTGATTCTTAGAGAAAGTACACACCATGAGAGCCACCTTTTGGATGAAACATCTCAAAATAGCAGCAGCTGTTCTTTATAGCTGTGTGCAAATCCATTTCACCATATTTTACTACATTTTTAGATAAGGAACAACTCACATCTTGCTAGGAAAAAAAAATTACATTATGTAATGACTACTGTTTTAAGAACAAATATTTTCAAAGCATTGATTCTGCTGCAATCATTATGGTAAAGGCCCATCAATGAAATGGCATTATGCCATTAACCAGGGGAGTCAGAGATATTTCTTACCTTTAGTTGGGGAATGATTTGCAAGGAAAAAGCAAAAATGCCTGTTTTCTATTCCATCACGATGATGCAGCTTGCAATAATTGTAATAATAATTGTAATAATAGGCCAAATTGTGCCTGTGCTTTCTCCTGAACATGCATAGTAAATCACTAAGTCAGAAAATCGGGGAGACACAGTTTGACTGCATATGGTACTAAAATAACATTAAAGAGGTACCATTTCCTACCTTCCACTTTAACTCCTTTTTTTTTTTGTTTTGTTTTATAAACTATTTTTTCCTAGCAGTAGAAAATGAAGTAGTTAAGAAAGCTAGATTATGCAGAAGAATGTCAGCTGTATACGGTGGTGAATATACTCAGTGAAGCACAGAGCTCCATTCATTGCAAGTAACGTTATTTATGTACAAACAGATGCAAGAGCAGGGTGTAAGGCTGGGCGATGGGGGTGCGTTGTGTTACTCACAAGGGCTGGTATTTTCAAGAACACCTAAAGATGAATACGATTCATTTGAAAGAAGCTTTGGGGGATCACTGGTATGAAGCAAAAACTATGTTTCTGGCAAAAGATTAAACAGTCTTACTTTCTATTGATTTGAGGAACTGCGAAGTTTCAGCAAATGGCAGGATCAGGCCATTAAACAAATGGGTTTCACAGCACTCGCTGGCAAGTGACAGAGCCCATGAGCTGCCTGCACTGTCTACTTGTGCAAATGTAGGCGAGACCACGCCATTTCATGAAACTTCTGTTCAAACACAATCATTTAGAAGAACAACAAACATCCTACAAGGTCAATGAGATAAAATGTACGACTTGCTTGCCCAATATGATTGGAAGAACAGTGCTGGGCTAAACCATTTCCAAAGTGGAGCATGCAAAGCACTGTTTGCTGTCATGAAGGGTTTGTGGGTCTGAGCTTTAGTTTGTGCATATACTGCTATAGACCGAGACAATAAAAAAAAAAAGCCCCAAGTTGTCAGCACGAGGAAAGCCTGGGCAACGCTGCAAATTAAGTAAACCATATGGTTTAACATTAGTGCTAGAAGAAAGTCTGTGTTCCAGGGAGCCTACAAACACTTTTGCTATTTGGACTTCTACCTAATATGGTGAAAAAAATAACAGGGATGAATGTCAGGCATGGTTTGTATGACAAGATTTACAGGGCCAGCCTCATATTACCTTTCAGAGAGGCAACAAATAGTCCTTGCTGATCTGCAGTTAATCTTACATGACTGGCTCAGAAACCTACCAAGACTAATAATAGACCCGTGTGTGCTGCCATCAGTCGGTTCACGCTGAAAAGCACTGAGAAGCACAACTCAATGTTAAAGAAAGCATAAAATAACTCTCATGTTGGACAGGTGGTCTCTTTTGAGTCATTAACTGAGGTGTACAAGCAGCTACCAAGGAGGTGGCACAATGACGGCCCTACAAGAAATTAAGTTTGTGGTTACCTGATAGATTACGACCCGGAATTTGTTTTTTCTCAGCATCTCCTCTTGTTTCGCTTCCACCTTCCGCACACTGGCGCTCTGCCTCTCCACGCGTGCCCGCACCTCCTTCACGGTGGAGCTGACTTTGCGGGTTTTCTCCAGTAACTTGTTCACGGTGTAGCCTGTATTGCCGTGAGCCTGGGCAAGCTTTAAAATGTCAATCTGTATGGTCTTGATGGCATTTTCCATCTCCCTGTGCCTCTCCTCTATCCTTTTCTGGCTTGCCTGCACGCTGTCCACGATGTTGGCCACTTTGTCCAGGACGGTCACAATTGTGTAAGCTGCATCTTGCTCTTCTTCCTCCTCGGTGACGCTTGAGAGACGATTTTGGTGTGTTTTGTCAGCCTCCGGGGTGATTTCGCAGCGATCCATTTTGCCTGCCTTCAGCCGTGTCGGCGGACGGTGAAGTTTAGGTGATCCTGCCAGAAGGATTCTGGCGCTGCTGCAGGGAGCCAGGGTGACAGCTGGTTCCAGTGATGCTCAAAGTAGGGCGTGAAACTCCACTCCTGGAGCTTTGTCAAATACTTCTGACTACAAAACATCCACACATGATTGTTCGGATACTTTCAGCAACATGAAACCCCTAAAATTAGGAAGCAATGTCTGGAAAGGAACATGCGTTTAAAGGGTCACGCTTCTGTACTGATGAAGTTATTAGCGTTAATCCAGGAAAGTTAAGTAACTTACTAATTAAGCAGGAAAGCAAACTTGCATATTTTTAATGATCTACTTTTGTTTTCGTGTTACTGGAGTGCTTTCCTCCAAGGGAATTCAAAGACCGGTCAGGAAAACGAACACGGTTGTTTTTTCCAGCAAAACAACTTCAGGTCTTCACCTTGTTGCAATTACCCCATGGGGTAGAAAATAAACACACTAAACCAGAGGCAATATAGTGAAAACGTTGTATTGTGACATGCTTTTCCAGTTCAAAATGTTGAAAGAACTTTTTTTTTTTTTTAATTGAACAAATTATTAAATCCTACATGCAAAATTTTGAAAGCCTAAACTACATGATAAAACAGCTGAACACATCCTATTCACACTTTATCTTGGGATCTTTCAAACGACAACTAACAGTCTATTAATATAACTATGACCAGCAGACTAATTTGGATGGACTTCTTTAGCTCTTGAAAATACTCTATACAAGAGCACTAGTAATTCATTCACTTTTATTATTTTTTTATTTTAATCACAAACACTATACAATCCGTATTGTAGGTGTTAAAACATGTATTTTCTTTAAAAAAAGTTTAAGAAGTATTAAAACAGCTTTAACAGTGATAAAGTAGGTTTTATTCCAATTATTTGTGTTCAATTATTCAACACCAATTTTTACAATACCTAAATCTACTAAGACCTACTTCTTTTGCACCTGTGCCATCTGTTCTACCAGGTAACTCCACAAATTATGAAATTTATAATTTTCCTCTTTAAAAATAAATTGTTGGAATTATTTATGAAGATGGCAGTGCTTAGACCCAGCCCACACGTTTTATAAATATATTACAACTACACACAGCACACAGCTTCACAGTTCATGCGATAGGCAGTGTCTAAAAAATCAGTTACTAACTTCCAAAAACATTTAAATATCTACGGTATTTAAACACAGTGTTCTCTAGTTTCTCATAAGAAAAGTAAGCTGTAAACATTTTTACCTTTAGTTCATGCCTTGTTTGCTAGGTAATGTGGACTTTTTTGTTGGTTTGTTGTTTGTTTTTTTTTTAATCTACAACCATTGGTGGAATAAATCTGTGTTCCCAAAAATATTACATTCCATGGATAAAGCACAAGTCTATTATATAACCATGTGATACAGATACAGAAAATGAACTACTTTATTCAAAAACATAAAAGTAAAGTTACTAAAACAGTCCATAGCTGTTAGAGCTGATGCTTTCAGAATACAGACCAACATTGTTACACTAAAAATGTTCAAAAATAAGGCCTCTGAAATAAATATTTCCATTCTTTAAAAAAAGATATAATAAAAATGTACATCACATGGTCAATGTAAGTATAAAAAGCACTAAGTTAAACCATTCTGGATGATGTATCTGAAGTAAAATGGCCTAGGTTTTGCTTCTGCCGACGTCCTCTATTGTTTTTGGGGCATTTTCTGTTAAAAAAAAAAAAAAAAGAGAGAGAGAGAAAGGAGGGCTGCTTTTATATATGCCGCATAAAATTAAACCTCACAATAGCGCATTGACTTTATTTTCTGTACTCAACAATAGCGAGGAGTCTATGAGCTGCGCTGACTGGGGGGACGCTCCTGGTGTTCGGCACCGGACTGTCACCTGGGGATGTCCATGGGACCCCAGATCACTCAGAAGGGAGCTCTGCTTGAAACAGGCTGAAACCAGCAAGGCGCTACGTCCTTCAGCCTTGATCCAGCAAAACACATACCATGGCGAATAATTGCACTGACTTGACTTTATACATATTTCATACTTAAAAGCCAGTGGATGGTAAGACTGGATCAATCAGCCTTTTGAAGTGCTGGACCTGCAGATGCCCCGCTGCTCGTGGGAGCCCAGAGGCACAGACCAGCCGGGACTGTCTCTGGGGTGACTCGGGCAAGCCCTTTCTGGAGAATGGGTACACAACTAAGAAAGGATTCACAGAAGCCAGCAATTCTGAACAGGAGGGGACTTACTTGGCCTGTTGGGCAGTGGGTAATGCACGATGGAGCAGTCCTGCTGGGACGCAGCAGGACAGACTGTCCCTGAGAGACACTGAGCTGGGGAACGGTCGTAGGGAGGTGGAAAGAGGAGGGCTGCTGAACAACAGCCTTCCACGCCACCACTTTGGCCAGCAGGGTGTTGGGTAAAAAACAGGATGACATCAATTGCATGAGCCAACTGGCTGTGTTTTACATGTGCAGGAAGTGTTCGATGTATGTTAGATACCTGCTACGTTGAACGTTACAAGAGAGATAGGGAAGGACACCTATATTGTTCGTTCATAGGGGTGTCACTCTGCATCACTGAGCTTGGGAAGCCATGCACTAACACTGTAGCAGAAAGTTTTATGGCCTGATGTAAGCGGAGCTGAAAAAGTGAAGAAAGTGAAGGATGGGTTGAGGAGGAAAAGGCAAAGTGTAGCATGGGTGCCCAAGTGCAGGACTTAATGCTTCATACACCTATAAGGTAACTAAGTCATCCTGAAGCTAGCCCAGAGCCCTCAGTCTTCGTTGCGTTCAAGTCCTTGATGAGCAAACTGAATCCCTTGACATCAAAAGGAATCCATGGCTCTCATCTCCGTTTTCATACAGGGCAAGAGTCTGGGACAACGCAGAAACTTGAACTTGGTGCTTGTGCATCTTTACATTTCATAAAATAGGTTCCCATGGAGAGTGTCTAATAACAGGACTGGCTGCACATTAGTTTTCAGAAAGCATATATGGTGTGAAGGATACTTCTCTCTCTGTGTAACACCATTTACAGTGGTGCTGCAGGGAACAGCATCTTGACAACCTCTCTGGTTTCACTACGGGGGCGGATCATAACTTCTATAAGATATCAGCAATACTTGAATAACTCCAGCAAAGGTCTTAACACAGGAGCTGACCTTTTGGATCTGTTTCAAGGCTGATCTGTTCTGCTGGGTATTTGGTCTGGGAATTGAGAGTGGTTACTGGTGGTTTGTGAATGTAAAGAAATGTGTGGTTTCTGGGGGAAAAAAAATTACGACAGTATGTTACATAATCCTTCCGTTTCAGTCATTAGGTATTTTTTATGTGGGTATTTTAGGATAGATGTTAAAGCATGTAAAATTTGGGCGGGGGGGTGTGTGTGTTCAAATATTTAAACACAGAAAAAGTATATCCATACAATGTGTAATTTTTCACTGTTTTTGTGTTTACTTACCTTGTTATGCACATGACAATTGCAACTATAATGGCAATCTGTACAGCTCCAATTATTGCTGCAATAAGGACATGCGTAAGCTTTTGTCTACTTGGGACAACATAAAGAATACTAAAGTCTGTCTTTTCACAGTGCTGTCCAGTATAACCTGATTCACACCTGAAAAAGAAAAGGAAAATTTCATGGCAGCTGTAATTTGACAACAGCCCAGTCATTTTGCAAATGAAGTAAGAAGTCCAAGGTGACTCCAGCTGAGAAAGAGCTGGTGAGAAGGTGGAGGTGTGGTAATGCTTGGGTTGGGGAGTGGTTTGGATTTCTGTGGCAAGAGAAAAGACAGAGCAGGTAAGCTCTGCTTCCCTGGATAAGGTTACTAGTGGCCCTCTCTGAAAACACACCAACATGGTGAAGGCCCTGATTTAGCAAAAGAAATATGTGGGGTTGTTATTAAATTGGGGCAATATTTAGGAAGAATAAAGCAACTAGGTGAAACAAGTAGACAAGGCTAAATGCAATACGAAGCATGCTCATGAAACACAAAGTGGGCATGCTCACTCAGCTGCAATGTCAATATGGGAGAGGAGTGACAAAGAGGAAGAAAAACCTTGAAAAATGTGGGAAAAGTACGAACCCTTTTCAAGCTGCAGCCTACAGAAGTGGAATCCTGCAAAACCCATTGGGCAAGGCCAGCATCAAACCCCCTCCTGCCTCGTCACCAAACCAAAATTTGATGGAAGTTGGGTTGGAAAACCCAATGGCCCACAACTGTTCAAGTGGAGGTCATGGAAGAATCCATCAAAATTGGCCAGGGCTGGGGGAGAAATGGCTGGAGACAGAAAAGAAGTGGCTGCTCTAAATGGTACCTTGCCTGAGCCAAGCAGCAGTTAGCTCAATGAGCAACTCAGCAGAGGCTGAGGCACGTGTTCAGGGAATGCGAGATGAGCCAGTGGGGAAGGTGGCAGTGGAAACATGCTCTGGAGGAATTCACGTTGCAAGGCAAGAGAGGCAGAAGCACAACAAGGTAAGGTAAGAGCCACTCGAGACACTAAGCTGGAGTCTGCAGAATTGAAGGCCACTGCAGGTTCCTTGCACAGCTATCCTCTAAAACTGACTGAGGTGAAATGCATCATTAAGGGCAACTGAATCATACAATTGGCCTCTAGCCCTATAGTAGAAAACTGGAGAAGAAACGCTCACACGCAGGCAGGGAAACAGTCCTTTTGTAAACTGGATCAGATAAGCCCAAATGCAACACAAAATCGGTCTCATCCATCCAAAGGCTTTGTGCTAGGGTCAGAATTAATTCTGTTTGGAGGAATGAAATAATTACTCCACCGACCTTCCTACAACTGCTAATGCAAGTCCTAATCCCCCTTTGCATGCAGGGATAACGGGGTTTACATGTTCATATCTTGTGACTCTACTTTCTCCAGCCATGAGCTGCTGTATAAGGAGTTTTGGTTCAGGCAAGAAACAAGTTCCAGTAAGAGCAGAGTTATTAAAGAAAAGCCCCCACGTACTGTAAGTAAGCTCGGTAATGGCTAGGAAGGGAATCAAGAGAAATACGTATTAGCATACAGGAAGGAAGAAGAAAGGAAAACACACTGGTAAACACGCTAAAAGAAACAATAAGGAAGAGGACTTCTTGCCAGTGAAGAGGGCTGAATTCTTATTGTTGCTTTGCTTTTGTTTTCATTAAAAGAGATAACAGTCAAAGTGTTATAAGAATTGCTTTAAAGCATATGAGGCAAAATAAAACAGAGGAGGCACAAGTAATTCAAAGATGTTTCCTCAGAAATTATTTCTGAGAGATATTGAATGGAGATTGAGGAGTACTGAATTCCTGCAAAGAAGAAGTGCTTGTGTTAAGAACTATATTGGTGGTGGGATGTCCCTGCCTATGGCAGGGGGGCTGGAACTCTATGATCCTTGGGGTCCCTTCCAACCCAGACCATTCTGTGATTCTGTGATTCTGTGAAGTACTAGGCACTAGTTTAAGCTACCTTAAACCAGTAGAACAGATTTTAAAGCATTCTGCTGCATTAATATATAGCAAGATAATATAGCATTAATATAATAACAAGATAAACAGAGGTCAGCCTGGATTTATCAAAATATGCTGATCAGTCAATTAATTGAGCTCGCGTAAAGAGGTTTCCATTTCTTTGCAAAGGGTGGAACCGTGCCTCCCTGGTGCCGCCTGCCATAAGGACAGGGCAGAGCTGCACTGCACAAGGGGGGCAGCAGGAGATAGAGCCGGTCCCAGCTGTGCAGGGGCTGCTAAACCAAATATTATGCATTTGGCTGCTACCGAACTGTCCTCCCCGCTGCCTGCTGGCAGTCCTGAGGGCTGCTGCACAATGAGCAAGGAGACCCACTGCCCTCAGTGAAAGCGCCAGAGTTTGCTCTGCGCAGGCTTTTTCTTCAGTTTTGTAGGTCATTTGATACCTCACATCTATCACCACCAGGAAATGAGGATCAAATTAGACACTGTATATGCTAGATGTGCAAGAGAATGCAAAGCATTTGAAAATAACAATCTGCCCCTAACATTCCTCATTATATTTTCCTTGCCAGAGAAAGAGAGGATTTTTTTCCTTCGGTAGAAGTACATGATTACTACGGCGGATTGCTGTCTGATATAAGTAATTTGTTTCCTTAATAACTCTGCTCCAGTAGGAAACAAACATAAAGTACGAGACGATCAGTATTTAAATAGCCAAGAAAAACCCAAAGGAGGTCTGATACTTGGGGTTAAGAACTGAGAGTCAGAAATTCCTGACTGGAACCACGTGAAGTTTGTTGTGCCAGGCCCAGTGCTGAGATACTGTTCAGGCTGTTTAAATAAAAAACTGAAGGCAGTAATAATAAATGTAATTCTAAAATAGAATTTAAAGGGACAACACATTAATTAAATTCATCAAAACATCACCTATCAGTAATTATTAGAGTAATAATAAATATTTAGATGATTGAATAGAAATTGAATTATAAATGAATAAATGATGATATGATTAGTGCCAGACAGGAAAAAATTCTGAGAATTAAAAAGATCAGTTCATTCAGCCAGGAATGTTTTCCTTCAAATACCTCTACTTTGGATATTTTGAGGACAAATCCATCACAAAATGTGATAAACACAACTCTAGAACAAAAGAATACTATGATCAAATAGTGCTGCCTAATGCCCATCATGATGTTGTTGGGGATGCACCCAGTGTCCCAAGAGAAGCAAAGCCATGTTGATCTGTCTTGATTCTGGCCAAAGAAAAGAGAAAAACAAGTAAGTCCTATTGGAAAGGTGAAAATAAACAAGAAAGGGTCTTGGATGGGAACAGGAGTAATATAAGCTTTCAAATGCTCTGCCTTTTGGGCTTCCTGCTCCCTGGTCAGTCTGGAAACGCTTAAATCTTGGCAGTGGAAAAAACCCTAAATATCCTTGATCGATAAAGGGAAAAAGTGATAGTATCTAATGGATTTACAGCTGAAGCTTCCAAAGGAAAGGAAAGCAAAGAGTTATAGCATCTTCAACCACATTAATCTGAAAGTACAAGCCTGCAAGATAAAAGTTCAGGAGTGAAACCTCCTAATAAGTATGACACTCCATATTATTAAGAAGAAGTGGCCTTTTTCTATAAATAACTTTTATTTTTTTTTAATTTTTTTTAAAGAAAACAAAGAGGCAGAATTTAGTTGGTGAAATGTAAATAAAAAATTTTCTGGGAGCTAAGGAAATAAAATGAAACATTCAGATTCCCTGGGAAATAATGAGTGACTTAATACTGAGCATACTGAGCTCCTAGATTATGCCGTAGACAAAAAAAATGTGGGCTAAAGAATATTTTGCAATTCTATACCCTCTAGATGAAGCCTATTACTGTGAAAAGGGGCAATAAATGTAAAAAATAAGATATTGATACTCTAGAGAGAGTTTATGACAAAGGTCATAAAATGTATAGACAGCATAACAACAGACTGAGAAGTCAATGGGGAAAGAGCAGCCATTCAGAGGATCATCGAACCATTTGGTTGGAAAGGGCCTTTAAGATCATCGAGTCCAACCATGCAAAGGCTGTTTTTTTTGGGTTTGGGTTTTGGTTTTTTTGGTTGGTTGTTTTTTTTTGGTTTTTTTGGTTTTTTTTGTTTGTTTTGTTTTGTTTTGTTTTGTTTTGTTTTGTTTTTTTTTCCCCTCTAGATAGGATTTAGTAGCTGAAAATAAGGACACAACACTGGGGCCGCCATCCTCAGAGGGATTCAGTTTCTGAACTATCTGAGCAACCGAGCCTCTACTCCGAGCGCTATCTCCCGCATGACTGGAGCAGCTGGGCGCTGCCCATGGCACAGCGATACGGCTCCTGTGCCGCTGCTTAGATAACTGCAAACTGATACACGCTGTAATTATGTCTAGAGAGCATTTTAATTAAGCTTTGCAGCAATTTCAAGCAGGACTTACCGGCAGGAAGCCTTCTGAGTGGAATAAATGAATTCACATTTTCCATGTATACAGTAGCCGTTGAAGCTTTCTGAACAAGGTATGTGGTTTCCAATGTAAATGTCTTCTCTTTGATCACTGGCATCTTGAAAAGAAATATACATAAACAATTATAAATGCCTGTATGATATTCAATAAAAAATCTCAACCAAGAATAGCATACCCTTAAAATCTTGTGAATGAAGAAATACAGAATAATTATATAATGGCTTAAGGGTGAAGTTTCAGAGGCACCTACAGAGATTTGCTAGCACGTACTGCACTGAAAAATGATCCTAAGAGACACAGAATCATAGAATCATTTAGGTTGGAAAAGACATTTAAGACTATTGAGTCCAACCGTTAACCAGCACTGCCAAGCCCACCACTAAACCACATCCCTAAGTGCCACATCTACACGTCTTTTAAATCCCTCCAGGGATTGTAACTCCACCCCTTCCCTGGGCAGCCTGTTCCAGGGCCTGACAACCCTTTTGGTGAAGAAATTTTTCTTAATATCCAATCTAAACCTCCCTTGGCACAACTTGAGGCCATTTCCTCTTGTCCTATCGTTTATTACTTGGGAGTTATATCTTAATATGCTTCTTACTTGAGAGTTACATCTAAATATACTTCTATGTCATGTTTCTTGAAAACAGAAAACTCTTCATGACAGAAACAAGCCAACGCAGGAAGATCAGCAGAAGTTTTGTCTGTGGCATTGGTGCAAAGAACAACTACATAGATACAGAGCACTCTGTCTGATGTCTTAACAGAGGGAAAAGACCTGATGGGTTAGATAGAAGCTGATCCACATTTTATGACTACTGAGTAAAAACAACTCAATAAAACCCAGATCTGACTGGTACCACCAGTCGTTATAGCTGAAATCAGACAGACTACAATAACAAGTCTTCCTCAGAGGAACACTTATGGAGAGGGAACTTCAAAATATTGAAATGAGCTAAAATACACATTCCTTTGGGAAGTGTACTGGGTCTGGCTGGGATGGAGTTAAGTTTCTTCTTAGCAGCCCAGATGGTGCTGTGGTTTAGATTCCTGGCTGAAACAGTGCTGATAACTGTTGTGGCTGTTGCTGAAGGGTGCTTGCACAGCATCAAGGCTTTCTCTGCTTCTCGCTCTGCTTCTCCCCCTGGTTCTCTCCTCAGTGAGTGGGCTGGGAGTGGGCAAGAGCCTGTGGGGAGACACAACTGGGACAGCTGACCCCAACTGACCAAAGGGATATTCCGTACCATACGACCTCATGTTCAGCAACAAAAACTGCGGTTTTGGTCTTTCCAAAGTGGTAGTTGCTCAGAGATCAGCTGGGCATCAGTTTCCTGGTGGGATGTTGTGAGTGATGGCTTCTGCATAGTTTGGGTTTTTTCTATTTTTTTCCCTCTTAATTTCTTAAACTGCTTTTATCTTGACCAATGAGTTTTTCTCGTGTTTCGTTGTCCTTGGTTTGGCTAGGATAGAGTTAATGTTTTTCCTAGTAACTGGTATAGTGCTGTGTTTGGATTTGGTATGAGAATAATGTTGATAATTGCCACCTCAGTCTTCACTGGTGACCTCTCTTCCCACACCTCTTGAGTGGATGGACTGCACGAAGGGGTTTGGGGGAGCAAAGTCCCTCAGGTTCGTGATCGCCTGAGGAACCTGAACATACATGAGTCTATGGGACCCGACAAGATGCATCCGAGTCTTGAGGGAATTGGCTGATGGAGTTGCCAAGCCAGACCCCACGATATTTGAAAAGTCCTGGCAGTCAGGTGAAGTCCCTGGGGACTGGAAAAAGGGAAATGTTGCCCCCAGTTTTAAAAAGGGTAAGGAGTACCCTGGCACCTACTGACCTCTCAGCCTCACCTCTGTGCATGCGAAAGATGGAAGAGATACTCCTAGAAGCTCTGCTAAGGCACATGGAGGACAGGGAAGTCATTCCAGACAGCCAGCATGGCTTCACCAAGGGCAATTCCTGCCTGACCAACCTAGTGGCTGTTTATGATGAAGCAACTAAATCAGTGGACAAGGGAAGAGCTATTGATGTCGTCTATCTGGACTTCTGTAAGGCCTTTGACACGTCCCCCACAACATCCTTCTCTCTAAATTAGAGAGATATAGATTGGATGGGTAGACTGTTCAGTGGGTGAGGAATTGGCTGGATGGTCATGTCCAGAGGGTAGTGGTCAATGGCTTAATGTCCAGATGGAGACCAGTGACGAGTGGATAAATGCAAGGTCCTGCACCTGGGATGAAGCAACCCCCAGTGTCATCACAGGCTGGAGGATGAAGGGATT
>KL265877.1:23502-78761 GCA_000699545.1 Podiceps cristatus | reverse complement strand
GAGGGAGGGAGGTCTGAGGCCGAGCCGGGAAGTCGTGCTGCGGGTCAGGGTTGGGCTGCAGTGTGGTGACCCCCCAGGCAGGTCCATGAAGACAGGGTCAAGCCGGGCAGCCATCCCCAGGCCGGGGAGACCCTGGCACTGCAGGCAGGGCTGGGGCAGGTGCCTCCGCTCTGGGCAGGCGGGGGCCGGAGTCCCCAGCTGAGGCTCATCATGGCCATTAGGGCTTATTTGTGCCCTCAGGGCCCTGACACATGCATCCTAATGACCCATTTTATTTTCATTTTGCAAAAAAAGAGGGAGGAGAGGGGAGAACTGGGAGAAAACTCTTACTTAACAGTGCAATTTATGAGGGGAGACGGAAATGTAAATGTCAGTTTCACCTCCTTGCTCCAGCCTGCTGCAGAGTGGAGCAGAGCACGCGGTGCTTTCCAGAACAGCTATCAGCCAGAGTCACGGGCAAAAGGAAAGGACATGCCTGACTGTGGCATGATGGCTCGGGACAAAAAAAAAAGATTTCCTGTAAAATAAATGCATACCCACATACAGACTGATGTCTCCGAATCACAGGAGAGCCACAGGAAGGTGGCATCCTTTATTTTCTTGCAGACCAGAGCTACCAGGAAGGAAGCCTCCCAAAAATTTGAGTCTCTCCTTAAAAACAGAAAATAAGCATGAAGATATAAAAAACTATTCCTTCCTTCTTTCTACATTAAACGTCATGCAAGGTTATTTAGAAAAGCATACCTATTTGGAAAAGACTCATTTAAAGCATGTGTTTAAATAACATCCTGAAATTTCACTTGAGACCTCTGTCTTATTTGAACACAAATCTACCAAATAAAACAGCAGTTATGAAACCTGATCCTCCTAACAGCACAGACTTAAACATTTCAATGCAGTTGTCAAACGGTAAATTCTTCCACTGAACTTGTGAATTAAAGTTTTCATTTGACTTTGAATTTTGATGCTAGACCAAAAGTATGTTTCCACTGTCAGCTGTCACAATCATCCTTTAAATGGTTAAAACATACTAGTATACACAAGATATTTGTTCTGAGGAAAGTATATTTGGGGAAGAGACAGAACCGGTACCTGAGGAAGGACACCAAGCAATAAACCTGGCTGTTTCTTACCAAGATAAATTTTCCTCGGTCAGAAACTATAGAGAAGCATCTGTCCACAGCAGCACAGAGTAGCAATTAGGAGTATAATGTGTACCTTGCATGCCATTAAAGCCTCGGGCACTTCTGTTGAGAGAATTCTGTAAGCCATAAGAACCCCTATGTGCATTATTTAACTCATCAGGGAATTGTATATCCAAGTAGTTTCTTAAAGTTGATCCCCCCATAAGCCAGAATGGCCAAAAATTCAATTTCAAGAGTTGGGGAAAGTTTTCAATGTATACACAGTATAAAGAATGACTTGGGCTACAGTCTGTCATCCTAACAGAACTTTCCTCTTCCAAACATCCAAGGTAGTATGTTTACCCTGCCAGTCTATGCTGCAAGCATTTTCTATAAGTTTAAGGCAATACTTTGAGAAAAAAAAAAAAATTACATCAAAGTATGTCTACAATACCATAATGTTACAATCAAAGCTTTTGATGAACTGCCTAAATGACACCTAATCAAGCTGCTTCACATTCTGCTAGAAGAGTAACGCAGAGCGCCGTACAGCCTAACCACCCCAGTGTTCGACCAGGGGAGTCACCAGCATGCTGAGGTCTTTGCCCGGATGAGTGCGATGTTCGCAGGACGGAGGAAGGGGCAGGGAGGAAGGTCGGTCTCTTGCCTGGGAAGGGAAGAGTCTTGGTTATGCTTAGGTTAGTTTTTACACATTCTTACCACTTTCTGCTTCCTTCCCACAGCCTGGCAGCTGCCCACATGCCTGTCCCAGCCTCAGCTGACACCAGCCTGTGGGTTGTCACCCACTGACCCGGAGCTGTGATGCGCCGACATCCCAGGGCTGGGGCCCTTTCCCAGCTCTGGGGCCCTTTCCCAGCTCTGGCACTCGCAGAGCTGAAGCTACAGCCGGGGAGGCCGCGGACACAAGGCTGCTGGACACAGGACAACAAACCCCAATCAGCTCTGGCCAACACAAGCCCCGGCAGGTCTCGAGGCCCCGCTCTCCAGGACAATGCAAACCTGTGGCCTTCTACTGGCAATGGCCAAAATGCTGAGCTTGTAATCCCCTCTTCATAGTCACTGACCCACAGGCCATCACTCAGCAGCACAGCAAAAATGTTGCAAACTCTACAACCCCTCAAGGATTCTGGATCAAAACCAAGTAAAAAGTATCTTCCCAGTGTGCTTGCTTTTTGCTTTGTCTCACGACAACCTACACAGATCTGAGTGACGCTCACATTTCCTTATCACCGTGCATGGGCATTACTTCACCTGGTAAGTGACTGATTTTTAAGGCCAATGTTATTTTCATAATCAGCAAAAACACTGTGATTGTAGAACTTAGAACTACAGGTTGTAGAGTTAAGCTCAAAATTCCTGCAGTTATTGCAAACCACAGTGTTATTTTGAAGGACGTAGTGCAATTAAAATCACAACTTTTAACATAAGCACCTCTTATAAGGCATGTCATAATCAATAAGGCAGTTTATATCAATTTCTTAGCACTTAGTAAATATACAAACATAATTAGTTTCCACACATATGATTACAGGTTGATTAGAAAACACCAATTTCACAATCACATGTCCAAATTTTGATCTAAGAAATTGCCTGAAGTTTGAAAACGAATACCTTAATATATATCATATTGATATACTGTCTCTAGGGAAGCTGCCAGCAAACAGCTGGAAAATTTCATTTGGTGAGCAGCCCATTCTCATAGATACATATGACACATTTCCAAAATTACCTAATCAGACCTTTTGTAATAATAAGAACTGTTTCTATCAGATTCAAAAGTGATTAAATACCATAGGCATATGTAATATTTTGATATTTCCATAATTAAGAATTTCCACACCATTTGTTAATCACTTTATGTTTTAAAATATCCCCAGGACCACACAAAGTGAAGTCCTGGTGTTACAGAGCTACACTTACTAATATGACTTTTTTTTTTTTTTTTTTTTTTTAAAGTGCACTTTCAAACACTATTTTTTTAAAAAGTACTTGACCAATTCACCTTTCCTTCTTACAGCTCTGAAAATATTGTTTTATAAACACAATAAATTTCATCCAGTTACAGATTATACATAAAATGTTACAGAAGTAGGCTTTGTATATGTAATCTGCTAATTATTATCCTTATTAATAATAGGAGGAACATCCCAGCCCAAGGGAACAGGGTTGCTCTTGTTTGGATATCCCTGAAACTGAATGTATTTTTTCTTATTACCTATTCCTTACGCGTATTTTTCTCTGATTTTAACTTCAGCCATGACAATTGACCAGGAAAAACCATTAGAGGTTTCTTTTTCAAAAAATGCATATTAGCTAATAAAACAAAATGAAAACCAGCTAACATAAAATTAAACAATATATAATTAATGATAGCCAAGTGGTTGGAATGGAATACTCACTCTTCTGTGAGATCAATGGAAGAGAAAAATAGTTAAGACTTTTAATCAACATCTACCTTAGATATCCAATATAAAACATCTCCCTCCCTAAGATTTTCTGGTGATATCAACACTATTTAGTATGTTCATTTCTGAAATGTCTATTATTAAGTGCATTATTGTTACCTAAATAATTTTACTCAATATTGTTAAAAACTGTTTATTAGTCTTCTATTCTTGTTTGTTAATTTTTATTTCCACCTCTCCTTTGTAACAAACTTCAACACTGATAGTAGTCATGATGCTTGTACATAATTTCACCATTCCTTTTTTTTTTTTCCTTCTCATTTACACTTCCAAGTAACACTTTTTAACACATGAATTAAATACTTATTATAGGGTTAACTTCTGACTTTCAAAGTTAACTCTATCCCAGTCCTGTTAGAACTACTTACAGTCTGAGAGCAGTACATACATTAAAAACCTGCTTTTTTTCCACTTCTCCTTTTTAGTATCCCTTTTCACCTTCTGCTCATCTCTCAAAATTATCCCTGCTTATTGGACCTATTCTGGCAGTTCCACCAGCGATTGGTATCACTGCCCAATCTATTTCAGTTTAACCAAGCAGTCAGCATCACTATTTCTCACATCCTGTGTGTTGAGACACTGCAGCGGGATATTGCACATTGGCAATCACAGCTCTTACAGCACCTTTGGTTGCACATTTCACCATCTTTCCCCATCTCCCGTTCCTCCGCCTTTCTTTTCACAGTGACCTGACTAGCAATGAGAGTTAAAAAGGATTTCCTTTAAAAACACCCAATGTTTCATCAACAGGATCAAAAGTTCTTGTAACATTTTACACCTCTGAGAAGGGGTTGTCATTTGGGTCAAAGCACCCACTGTGAGGCTCATCCCCTAGACAGGAGGGTGCTTTTGAAAGGGCCACGGTCATGCCTTGTTTTGTTCCTGGTGCTTCTTTAAAACCTTCAGCCTCCATCTTACAGACTCAGTTGTTGGCAGACTTCTCTTTCAACGTATTTCCTGCAACCATACTTAGATTCTCCTTACCTTAAAAACCAAAACATCACAAAAACAACCCCAAAACAAAAGCCTCAGAGGAGTTCTTTTCCCTGTGGCTTCCCCAAATTCACTAAGAAAGGCCAGTCCAGTGTGGGTTTTCTCTCCTCTACTGAGCACCCTGTGGTTTTAAACCCTCAAAAGCCGCCTTGGTGTCTTTATAAATTTAAACTGGTGAGAAGTTAGAGGGGCTAGGCATAACAGAGCAAAAACATGCAGATCATGCAATGATAGGCACCAATAAAAGGTCTGAAAGGTAGGAAGTACTGCATGAAAGGGACACTCAATTGAAAAAGCACTACTTCCAAGATGCAGTGGAGCTTAGCAATAGAGACAAATCTTACATTATCACAGCCAATACTGAGGTCCCAGATTTTCCATAAACTCTGTAAACAAGGAACAGGACATCTAAAAGAATTTGGAGGGTGGGGGACAGTAAGAAACCACTTAGTAGCTTGTTACAAGTGCCTCCTGATTCTTTAAAGGGGCTTTTCTGTAAGCAAAGCTAGAAAGGGACTAAAAGTAACACAAAACTTAAGTTTGCTGTGCAACACAGTTAGCCGATATATGCAGAACAAAATAAAGGATTGTATTTGTCTAATTCAAGTGTATTTTATCTATCCTTTTCCATTTTGTCCTGCCACACCTTGCTAGCCCCACTCTCTTGCAAGATTTTCCAGGAAAATAGGATCCTCTGACACTACCATAATAAAAAGAAAGAACAGGACCCAGGATGGTCTGGGTTAGATGACAGAATTCCTTTTCTGGCCTCTACTTCATGATCCTGCTTAATCCACTAAAATAAAATTTTAAAAAGCTTGGTACACTTAATTTCTATGTGTGAATCTTCTAAAATTAGCAAAATATTGCACTCTATTCATGCTATTATTAAGCAAAAGTAGCTGAAAAGCAGAAATAAACTTTAAATTTTGGCATTAAATATGATTCTGTAAGTACCGTAAATTTACTAGTCTACTAAGTATTTCAGTTTGCAAAAATACAGTTTAAAAAATCCTTCACAAATTTTTCTTATACTATTTATTGAGATGAAATAACAATACAGTATTTTAAGAAGCCTGCATCCAGGTTTGAATACAGAAAAAATCCATCACAAACAAAAAACGCTGAACAAAGACATCTGGGGCAACACCCTTTTGAATCTCTATAACCAAAAAGATAAGAATTAGTAAGGAAAAGCTGCTACTAGCATACACAGTTTTTGCATCCCTACCATAATGTGAATACATTTAGGTTTTATTAGCAAGGGTAAATGAGTGTAATTTGACATTTATACTTCTTTAGCTTCAGTAATATTAACAGCAACAAAATTTAAAAAGGCTTTAAAATATGCTAAATTTGGAGTTTGAGCACACAAGGAAAACTGAACAAACACTTTAATTTATTTTATTTTACCAAGAGAATTTAATGGCTTTAATAATACTGCCAGTAATACACATGCTTATAATAACCAGAACTATATCTTCTGCTTAATCATCAGCATATGAATATTAACATTACAAAATACTACATGTAAGTATTTCTAAGTACAGCTTTATTTATTTATCTAGCCTAAATTGCACCCAAAATCATGCAAAAGTCATCTTGAGATTGTACTATATTGCAGACATCAGTACAATACTGAAAAGATAATTCTATTAAATTTAAAACAATAAGGCTTAAACATGGAGGGAGGAAAAAAAAAATCACACAACTTTCACTTATCTGTAAACTGTCACCAAACTTTGCAGATACCTCTGAATCCTGCTATCTGAGGGGACAGGATGTTGTCTATATGTATTATCTGGCTTTAACCAACAGGTGATTGACTGGCTATCTGGAGTTTGAAATATTTTCAGCCCTGAACTTCCCCGTTGCCAATAAATAATAACTAGAAGTCAACAATTTTCCCTGAACAGCTTTCAGGATAGTGAGGGGTTTTTTCCTCAAAATCAAAATCTTTTGAAGAAGACTTCTCCATTATAGTCATCCAAGCGAGCCGGATTCTCAACAGATGTTATAATGCTGCAGAACTTCTGAAGACAAGACTCAAATAGCAAGTCCCTGAATAAAAGAAATGTAAATTCCTGGACCAGCACAACCAATACAGGGTTCATGTCTCAGAGTCAGGGCTGTTCTGAGTATGTATATGCTCCTATGTTTCAAAGTCAAGGACCTGAGTCCAAATTATTACAAAACAAACTATGACCAAAACCCTAACTCTGATGCCTGTCTACATCACATGATGAAGATGAGCAAAGGATTACCTGAGCTGCTGCCAGGCACAAACTAACCCAGCTACATCAGCATGCCGGACTGCCCACCGTAACACAGCTACGCTGCTCTGGGATCCCAGTTCCTGTCTCTGCAAGCACTATCTGTGCTGCACCATGGGGACAGACTGCAAGACCAGGCGTGACCAGTGCTTGCTTGGTATTTTGTATCCCGTTTCACAGCCAAAGCAGAGATTTGGTGCTCGACACAAGCGCTTACGGCATATAACACGAGTCAGAGTCGTATTAATCTGCAAAGCACTCCTTATGTTTTCAATTATGGAATGCAGGCAATAACTAGGTTCCAGGCATTTTTGTAAACCTGCATTGATTTGGAATTCCAGCCTATTTTTTTAACCCCTAATTAAACATCAGCCAAGTAACCCTGGTTCTGAGAAAATGCCTGAGCCAGAATACAATGCTACAAAAGACAGACACTTGATTCTCCTTTTTCCCTCTTTAATATTTTTTCTCTTCTCCAGAATTCCTCTGTCAAAAGAATTACAATTTCTTCAAGGATTTGCACTTCCCACAGGCAGTTCTGACATTTTTGCTACGCAACACCATACCTTAACACATAATTTTCACTAGAACATCATTCACATCAGTATAACAAAAAGAGATTGTTTTTAGAATCATTTTTCCCTGAATCATATGCCATAATCAGGGAAAGGAGGAAAAAAAAAAAAAAAAGACATTAGGAGGACATAAGAAATAAACTTTCTCTTTTGTATCTATATAAAAAAAAAAAAAAATCGCATCTTTCTCCTAAGGTTTTCTAGAATTAATTTTAATAACTGTTAAATAATTTTTAGCAGATTTGGACTTTGAGATTCTACAGAGAATGACAATTGTCTGCCTACATTTTTAAAAAATTACTTTATTATTTTTGACCTAGTAAATCTGTACCTATCCAATCTGAATTAGTTTACCTATATGTAGTCCAGTGAACCAATAAATGCAGTGGGGGGCTGGAATCTATTCAGTTACTTCTGACAACTAATTTTCATCTGAGTAACATCTGGACGGGATTTTATTTCAATAAAAGGTCAGCTCCTGGACTTCAACAGACAAAAAGCCATTTGGGAAGCAAGAAGCTGTCAAAATCCTCCTTAAATTAGAAGCTTCAATAGAAAGTGGAATGGGACTCTGGATTTGTTTCAGAGATAAGCGATTAAATGTTTGTGTTCATGGAAATTACAATGAATATGCACAATGCAGAAGCCATCTGCTGGAAGAGTCTTATCAAAGATTAAACACTGAGTATACTGGTAAAATCCTATAGGAATGTCTTGCACAATTGGAAGCTAGCATTCTAGTGCACACAGCAGCATGCAGAAAGAAAAAAAGCATGGCAGAAGCTCTTTAATCATAAATCTTTTGAGTTTAAAAAAAAAAAATCCTGAATATTGTCAATTTATATTGGCCTGTTCTGTAAACAAACAGGCTGCGAAGGCAAGAAACAGCCAAGCCTTTTACTTATCAGAAGAACTGATGGGTTTCTTTTGTAGTCACAGAAGAATCCAAAAGAACAAGCCCAAAGTACAGCTTGGTAATTATCTAGGATTCCTCTTTTTCGAAGTATGTGAATCTGTCCCATTTCATGGGTCAAACTAACTTCCAGCACCATCATTCCTCAAATAGTATTTTTAGTAGCTCTTTATTCGAGTCAGCCTATACCCCAAATGTCTTGTTGGGACTAGAGAAACCTGAAATGTGTGTAAAATAAATAGGAAGACATCAACACATTTGGCAAGTGATAAACAATATTTGCAAAGAAATGTTTTATGATTATTGATTTACAAAGTGAAATAATTGTTTTCTATTTACAAGAATGCTCAAACTTAGGAAGTACAGACACTTGTGTACAAACCAGGCAGTTTAGAGTAACCTGCTATCCATTACACACAAAATTAATCTTAGGAAACTTTCCATGCCATATTGCTTCTACTCCAGATGGCTGCCATCTAATAACTACCTATTTGCATTAATTTGCTGAATTATACTTCTTACTGACAAATACTTCCTGCAAGACAGAACATCAACTTGTTTTGTCAAAAGTGTCCATAAATCATGAAATTCTGCTTTCTAAGTTTTGCCTGCTGCGGGCTAGCTAAATTATGCTGTTTCCTTTTTTTACTCCAGAAGAACATCATCAGCTTTGAAATAGTCGCATTAGATAATACTCTTCAGTTTTCTAAAACCCTCTTCAAAAGCTTTATGAACCATAGAATACAATTAATCCACCTGAGAAATACAGCTTTTTAAATTACGTATGACATTAAAGAGCTTTTCAAAACATTGGCCAAAAACTACATCACTCTGTGGAACTGGAAGTAGATGAAACAAATTGTTTAACTCGCCTTCTGGCCAGGCTATCAGGTCAAGCTTTCTCTTGATAAGAAGTGCCGTACGACGCTTAATAAGCAAGTGGGTTAAGAACTCTGACCTCTTTAATTTCCAAGCCTATACCTATTCTGCATTTCTCATTCATCTAGACATGAGAGGTAATTTTAACATAAAAAAACCAAAACCCCACAACCCCTCTTCCCCCATGTAGCCCCCCCCACGCCCACCCCCAGCACCCACAGCCCCCCCACCCCCCCAAAAAAAGAGGAAAACTGAACCACCGACACACAGCATCGGACTGAATGGATTTAAGACCTTCAGCACACAGCACGTCAAAACCCTGAGTAGGTAGTCACGGGCTCAGGCCTAGGTTGTCAAGGATACGTTGGTCTAGCACCTGTGCTACCTTGCTGCATGGTTCGGGTATACCTACACAAGATTCACAGCAGATGTATCCAAACAAATTCAAGCCTACATGTCCCTAACACTAGAAAAAATGAGTGCATGAACATCACTTGTTGGATCACTATTCCATATGTAACTTCTAAACTTTTGGTTGACCTTTTCACCCAGGAAAATACCACAGAATTTCCACCCATTTTTTCCTCTAAAAAATTATATGGGATCAGTGGGTCTCAAAGTACTAGACATCCAAGTTACAGCTGAAAAATGTTAGGGTTCCCAAGACCATTGCTCACTCTGATTTCTACTGATTTCCAACAGGAATTTGTGCCCTATATAATCCAACCCTTATTAGAAACCTTTCACCCTTTTGCCAATGAAGCTATTTGGCAACTGTCGCTCCAGAACCTACCAGCCGATCTACAGTGCTGTTCGTTGTGTCACACCGCTTTGCCTCTAGAAAGACACCCAAGCCCCACGGCAGCGTGCCACAGAAACATGCACCTAATAACCTTTTCTTGGGAATCCTTCTGTTCTCAAGCCCTGCCACTTCCCCATTACCCTTCTGATCCTCTGCTATTTTGCTACTGCTCCTTGAGACACTTCCAAAACAAAAGGATTTTTCTCAGGAGAGCCAGAAGGAAAACAGATACTCTTCTCATAAGAGCATTATTCTTGCTTAGCAGTACTACAGGATTTGCACGTATACTCTGTTGCAGCCATTTGGGCATTTTGATTCAAAAGAAAAAAAAAAAAAATCTAGGTTCAACTCTTGAGTGTATTTTGAAACACAAACCAAGCAGAAAATCACAGAAAACAAGAGCCAAACATAATGAACCCCGAGAAAAAAAATATATCAGCCATATTAGAGCTTTGCAGTGTAGCACAACATGTGAGTGTTTCTTTTCCTCAAAGGCCCCAGTAAATCAGAACAATGGTGCTGATGGCATGGTATAATTGTCTCTGATATGCTGCACTGAGTGTTATTTATGGTTGTTTATAAAATATGCTGTCAGAATGGCAGGCTGCCTAGGATCTTAGCATTATTTATGGATTCTCCTGTCTTCACATGCCCTTTCATGGTCCAAATTAAAAAACCACAGAAGTTTCAACTCTATGCTATTGAAACAAGAGCACTTGCTTCAGAAAACAAGATTTGTTGTATTACACATCTGTTTTTCTTAAGTTATCCTGTGAATTCCTATTATGAAAAATATTTGCAGCTTCAGCAAAATATTTCCCAAGTTCTTTCTCATCAAAAGCCCAAATTCTGTATTGATGACATGTAATGCTACTTATACCATTATACTTATCTTTATAGACTTTCAAAAAGCAAATTTTAGAACTGATGTTCTCACTTTCTTTCAGAAAAGCTTTAAACAGAGTTTTCAAGTTTATTAAACACCAACCACACATTGGTTTCTTAGGTTAAGTCGTGCTCTTCTCCAAAAATTGTCATTTAGCAACAGAACATGGCTTTAAGAAGAGATGCACGATGGGTGGAGCTGTTTGGTTTGAAGTGTTAAGTAGCAGAACACAGGCATTCAGACAAGGTGGATTTGCAAACAGTGTAGACTTTTTTGAATGTTCTGACCTCAAAAGAACTTAGTAATGCCAGACACTTGAGTCAAAATCTAAGAGTGATAAAGTAAGTAGGCTGATTTATTTGTACATCTTTTCATACATTTTTGATGCTTAGCTGATTCCAGATATTGTCTAATAAGATGCAATTTGTCACTGGGAAGATACAATAAATAAAAGAATGAGGAAAATAGTTACTTTATTTATTGTGATACAAACAAATATTATAGAGATCTAAATTGTTATACTTTTCATCACCAGTTATTTAAACATGATAATGAAATACAAAATTACAAGACATATGACAAAAAACCTTTTTCCTTTTTCATCGTATAAGCAGTTATTCTTAAAAAAAAAAGAGTATGAATTACATTCACATTTAGTTCTCAAGTTCCTAAAAATACACACATCTAATAAGTACACGATTTTCATCCAGAGGTATCTTTCCTCTTCTTAGCAAACTAAACTAAATGACATGCAGTAAATGCTCGTTTGTTTTCTAGTTTCTTGCTAACTCACAAATGAAGATAAACTAATTAGTATTCCAATAATGATTCTAATGTGCCAGATCCCAGTAGCTATTGATGATACCCTACTGCAGTACCCATTTTTACCTAAGACTGTTACTTGCAGCAATCTTTTAATTATTTTCAGACAGCCTGAACCTTAAGAATAGTTCCTAAAGCCCAAAACAATTCCTGCCTCCTCATACTCACAGCATTGCAGGAGGCAGTTCAGAGGTAAGATGCTTATTTTTCTCATGCCATTCAATCCAATTGGAGTCATGCATCATTTCATTTAGTCTTCCTATATATGTATGCCCTGTATCTTAATTCTAACTAAACCACTTTAATACATTATACTTCCAAAATTAGTAAATAGCACCTGACAGATGTCAGGCAGCATCTGACAGATGACAGATTACCTTCACACATCTCTACATGGTTTTATCCAAATATGGAAGGCTGAAACACAAGGAAGGTTAGAAAGTTTGATTTCATTCATAAGAAAAAAAAATAAAAATCAAGATGTGTTTTAGTTCTGAAACTTGTCATGGAAAATAAAACTGAAATTATTAGGTTTTTAAATTAAAAAGATCAACATGATTTCTTTCAAAAACATCTGAAGTATTTCCATATGAACTAAAAAAAAAAAAAAAGTTGCAATGCTTTAACTTCAATTTGTAGTTGGAGTTTGAGATTTCTCACCTTCATTAGAAAAGTGAGTTACACAGCCACAATGCCATCTTACTAAACATCCTGGCCTTTAGCAGTTTACCGAGAGTATTTCCCAAAATATAATGAACTGCTTGCTGAGCTCCTGTATTTGATTTCAATTGTACTATTTCAAAATACATGTTTTCAAAATGACGAACGAGGAATGAGGGATACACATATGCTTTAGCTGATTCCTACCATAAAATTAACTGGTCCCAGAGCAATCAAGACAGTTAAGCAAACAAGACAGATGACTAAATATAGGGCAGACAAACATCTACTTTCCAAAAAAACTTTGCTGTCTTTTGGTTTACTTGTTTATATTGTAAAGAATTAAGTACTCCCTGGCTGTTGGAAGGAAATCCAAAGTGCAGGTTTTGCTACAGAACTTGACACCTGTAACTTCAATGAGTAAATTCAATTTATGGTTGAAATTGAAAAGAACTCATCTCCTGAAGTTTCCGTCCTGTTGCTATAGAAGTTGCAGATATTTTGAGCAGACCAGCCTCTGCAAAACAAGACATTTCCTCATCATGGGACTATACAAATTAATTCCCAGAAAAAAGGAATCTAGATTAAACAAGCTGTCAGCTGTAAGAAATTGCTTAAGTTTTTACAGAGTATAGCACAGCTATGGCATATGTTATTAAGAAATCTCTCTGTCACAGTCTGTCAAATTTATCCCAGGCTTTTTGCCATTGGTACTGCCAGATGTTATCTACCTGCATAATTTCTTGCTGATCACAAACACTGCTGGGGGGGTGGGGGAGCAGAGAGGGGGAATACCCCAAATCCTAACTACCAAATAATACTACTTGGAAAAGGCAAATGCATGGATTGTAATCCTCCGTAGTTTGCTACTGCCCCTAGGAAGAGTAAAAGATTACAAATTCTACTAACCCATCAGATCTCCTTAAGACCATCCCCTTTAAAAGGCTACTAGGAGAAATAGACATCTAAAATGATTATGTTGCATCAAAACACTCAAAGATCACTCAAAACACATCACTTAAGCTCAAGTGATGGAAATCAGATGCTGACACCAGCGATTATCCAAAAATTCAGGTCCAAAGTGTGCTTGTCTGCACAACAAATGTCTAAAATAGAAGGACACTTTCTTGGTCAAGTAGTCTGAACAAGATACCGAGCAATTCTTAGAGGGCTTGCACTCATCTGGGCATATGCTGGAGAACCAAGCTCTCTCTGTTTCCAGTTCTCAAAAAGGTAGCAAACATTTCTGACTTCTTTCTGTAAATGTGGATTACACAAAGAAGAATTAAACATATTTTAATCCTGCCATTTATTTACCAAAGGAACATACTTCATCAGGACCAGTTTTGAAAGAACAGGCAGAACTTTGAACAATGATACTCTCACTTTAGGGTCTAATGTTCTCAGCAGCCTCTGCTCTCATTGTATCAAGTAGGTATCATTCAGAATCCAGAAGTGAATAATGGCCTTGATCCCATAAAAGAAACTTGAGGCCCTCTAAAATGTTATTTTGCATTTTGCACAGGATTCTTTGCAAAAGGCTTATCTGAACAGACCTTCAACTGAAAAAAAACAGATGTCCCAACTTAAAAATCAAAGACTTTTATGGAGATAAAGGTGAAGAAATGACAGACGAGAAACAGAAGTCAAATGCAGCTTATCATTCACATAAAAGATACTAAGATCTTGAATTTAGGAAGAAAAAAAATTCCACAAGGGGAGCAAAAGAAAAGACATTTCAAAAAAGTTTGCCTTTCAGATGGTAAAATCAAATTCTTCATTTCACAAATCAAATTCTCCAATCATTAAACTAGTAGGAAGTAGAATAGAATAGGATTCAAATGAGAAGTCTGCACATCTCTCATCCATCTTCACAGTGATTAGTGAAGAAGCTAGAGCTAACTATGGCCATGTTAGCTGGGCCCATGCAGAAAGCAGAGACACACAGAGCAGTAGGAAAGAAATAACCAACAAATTGAAATTTTCCTGTTTGATTTGTAATGCAGTCAAGAACATGCGATACACTGTGATCATCCCGAACATTAAGGAATTGTATAGTCTTGCCCGGGAGAAGAGAGACATCTTTATGAAAAAAGAATCAAGGAATTCCAGCTTGTTGACCAAGATCCAGAAATTGTCCAGAATCCTGCCCAACCTTCCCCTCCCTTATCCACTGATTGTACATCATCTAGTAATCATGTGTTTTATGCTGCTGGCTTGCTTTCAGTGCAAGGAGAGATGCCATGAGCTTCCTATTAGCACGATACAGACGGTAGCAGCACTTGTAAATCAACATGATGGATTACGCCTGGAAACGAGCCGATTCTGATTGCACCATTAGGCAACAAAGAAAGGGGAAGACTCTTCTATGCTTATGGCAGCATATCGCTGATGTTTTAATTCTTCCTTTGAAAAGGAAGTATGTATATGTTTGGGTATTATATATTTGGGAAACTTGTTGAAGAGTCAGATCATTTCTGCTAGTACCTCGCACTGTTATTTCACACACTGTTCTACGTGTAGCAGGTTACTGCCTTTGCACTTCTCTGTAGAAGAGTTAGTTTAAGCTAGTTTATTCCACATGTAGTCAAATATGCCAGAGTTTATTTAATACTATACAAAATTAACAGCAAAGTATAAAATAAGTACTTTGTAGGCAAAAAAAGAAGGAATTATACATACGTGGTTAAAGTATAGTTTACAAACATTTTAAACCAGACAATGTTATAGTGTCCTTTGGAAAGAGAAATCTTACTTCTCAGCTATGGTTTAATCAGTGTTGACTTTCATAGAGACAAGGTCATGTAACCGTGAAATGTTTTCGTTAGGTTTTTTTAAGAGCAAAGAAACCTACGGAAATTCTTTGCAGCATTTTAGCAAATACAACTATAACATGCATTTTGTTCAGAAAGTTGTATCTGATTTTTCAATTTCCTTCTAACCTTCCTAAAGGTTAGGATTTGAAATCAAAACGGATATTTACAGAACCATCTTCCAGCTTTCTCCTGCCAGACATTCCTCTCCCCTAAAACAAAAAAGTGAGGGGGGAAGGTTCTGGTGATTCAATGTGACGCAGTGGGTAAATATGTAAAGCATAGCAAGGAAAGTAAAAATAGAGCTACCTGAAAGCTGGTGGTAAAGCTGGTTTTAACTTTCTCATTCTCTCTCACAGAGCACATGAATAGTATCTTCAGGCTGAAGTAAATACCAGGTTAATATAGGGTATGAGAAATATCGCTGGATTAAATCAATACAACACAATATTTTTGCTAGGCCTATAGAATAGCTTAACAGCTGGTGACAGGAGGTAAGAGACTCCCAACAAAGTCAATAGACTTTGGATGAGCTTCTCAAATGAAGAAGCAAGTCAAAGGAAGAAAGACAAGAGTTTCCTCTATTTTCGTACTAATACACAGTCTCTGAACCTGCATGATAAGCCACGGAAAAGATATTAATCATCTACTTTTTTTTTTTTTTTTTTTTTTTAATTCTAGAAAGTCCATCATCTGATTCATGCCTATTTTAGAAAATTCAGTCAGTGAAGAGAGGTACAAGGATGATGGAACATGAGAACTACATGGGCAGCTTACGGTCCCGTTTTTGCCAAAAGGAAGACTGGCATAGGTCTTTATTCTCTCTTCTGATAATGGCAGGATCGTGCAGAAGCTCTTTTCAGTGGAACTGTTCTTTGCAATGCTTGGCAAGCATCTTTGTTTCCCATTCTGCCCTTTTTGGGACTAGACATCAAAAAGCCAAGGCTGATACTATTACTATACTCTGAAATCAATAATTACACTACCACAACACAAGAATAAGATAGTGTACCACAGGTAAGAAGTGCCACTATCTATTCCTACTTACAAGGGTGACAAATGCAGTACTTCAGCTTAAAATATACAGATCAAATTTAAATTTGATCAGAATACCTATGTGAGACATGACAAACTCAAAAGTCTCTAAAGGGCAACAATGTTTTTCATTAACAGTAAAAGGGCCATCCAAGTGTTAAATTGACTGTAAAATAACATTCTAGCTCTTTCTTCAATAACATGACAATATCATGGTATTCCCTGTGGTGGAAAATAGTAAAAAAATCACAGAGAGCTATACATTATGTACCACCCCCATGATGTTATGGAGAAATGAAACTGTCCAAACTTTCTAATGCACATATGGCCCATTACTCTGTTGCCTGTTTCTTTCCATTGTAAATGAAAGGATGCAGACTGTGCTGACGCCGATCTATACTGTGCACTACTACTTGTGCACAAAGAGCCTATTGAGTTGCAAAACAAGATTCCTCTGTTTCTTCTGAGGAAGCATTTTATTGTACCAGAATCCAGACCTATTTTGTGACTAATGCTCTAGTTTAGTAGAAATCATGGATCCAATCACCTTGACTATATCTTTAAACGTTTTTATATTGATATTACCTGCAATGCAGATTTCTGTAAGATCAAACCAAAATAAAGCATCATTTAAATCAGATCCATTTATATATAGATGGACCCTCACACTGAACGTAGCATGAACTGCTTCTAAATGATCCAAACTGACTGACTAAATCATAGATGAACCCCTTGATGAAGTGCAGCACTGTGAGGAATCCATCCTGCACACTTCCTTCACTTCAGAAATGTGTTTCATGAATGCCAGCTTAAATGTCTTTTTTTGAACAGTTTCACAACTGACTTCAGAAAATAAACCTGGAAAGTGAGGTAGGTGCTTTATTTTCTGCCTCTATTTTCTCCACTTCTTCACTGCCTCATGCCTTCTACCATATTTACACATAAAGAAAGTGCATTGACAGCATATTATGGAACCAGAAGAATTACAAGCAGCTCCCAACGTGCCCAATGATAAGCACTGTTACAAAGTGCCACAGCATGGTGGTTCCAGCCCTACTGCATAGCTGCTCTGCCTATCAATTAGGCAACAAAGAGAAACCGAAGTGGGAACCTCATGTGGTTCACAAAAATATCCCTGATGTTAACAACCACAAGAGGCCTAATTCCAGCAAGTGGCTTTTGTTTGGTTGGTTGATTGGTTGGGATTTTTTTCATCTGTTAAAGACTTGCTGATCCACGGATTTCAAAGGATGAAAAGGAAAACCTTTTCACCTTTAAAGAGCATGAAATTTCCTGCCAGACTAAGACCAGTTATGGAAAATACCTATTACTGAAAGTAGCCACTAATTTTCATCATGAAATCACATTAGAGTAAAACATGCCATCAAAAAAAGAATACTTGAGCTTTCAGCATCATGCATTAAAAATATTTCTAGGTGACAGGAGTGCTATTTTCAGTTTAAGTACGGTCTGATATTGTTTTCCTTCCAACATCAGCATTTCCTTAACACTAAACAATAAAAATATTAGCTACTTATGAATCAGCCCAATTTATGCCTTGTATCAATTTGTCATGTACCCTCTAATTAGAAAAATCAACTGTGACATATCCTAACAATAGAAGCTGTAGCATCCTCCATTTTGAAGATATTTTCTTCAATTTACTCAGTGTTAATAACAATAATATATTATAATTGCCTGTCTCCTTGTGTGGAATATTTATTAAATGGTTTTGTAAATACAGTTTTTGAAAAACAAACAAACAAACAAAAAATAGAAAACAAAACAACCCCTTTCAGCTATGCAAAATTTCTTAAAAAATTACAGTTTTGGAAACATCACCGTGAATCCTGCTAGTTTGAGTCAGCACTCCAGTGTTTTAGTATTATATCAGCTCACTGATCCCAAGACAGTTTGACCAAAATGTAAATATGTAACAAACCTCTTAAGATTGAAATGTCACTCCCCACTAAGTTTTCTTCAGGTTTCTGGTATATAAATACACATGGAATTTTAGCAACGGCAGAGGACATGCAAGTTGCCATAAATCCAGTTAAAATTTCTATTGTGGAAATCAAGACCTTTTTAATGTAGGAGAGGTTTTACCACTTCTATTGCCATATTCTTGTAAGAGCTTACCTAAAAAATTATGCTACAGCACAAAAAAAAAAAAAAGAAAGGGTTTTTTTTTGCTTCTCTTTAATGATTCCCAAGTGAAAAATTCCAGAAGAAAAAACCACCCCCCCTAGAAGACTCCAAATGCTATCATGGCAAATTATAACAGTCTAACTGCAACTACTGGTTAGAAAGGGGGGAAAAAAAAAATCTTACCCATATACTAGGAGAAAAATTTCCTCCATTGACAAATTTGGGAGGTTTGATGTTGCATAAGACACTTTTTAAACTGTCTTGGAGGTGAATTTCAGACAGTTTCCATCCTTACAGAAAGCAAGGACAGATGGTTTAAATCTGCATCATTTCATTGAATTATTGGAAAAAAATGTAAATTTATTCAAAGGATCCAGATTTGTGTCTTCCTTTTCCTGCAAAATACAAGTGAGAGGGATGGAAATATATTTGATAAATAATTTGAGTGAGATTTAATTGCAAACTAGAATATTACAGGAAGTAAACAGCTCTGTGAATTCCTATAGGATCAGTATGTCATTTTACTTATCATAGGCCTCAGATAAGCACCAAAAGAAAATCTGTCCCAGGAGATATGGCCACACTCAGAGGGAGGAAAAGCATCAGGACATTTATAGAAAAGTTCCAGAAATCTCCTTAATCTTCAGAAAGACCATGTGTACTGCTAAGAAACTTTAGAATCAGCTGAAAATTCATCTACATGAGAACTCCCACCACACTGAAACTGATCCAGCTAAATCCACAGTAACACCCATGGAAACTTACTTGGTTTATTTCTGAAAGGACACATGTTGCTATGAAGGGCAGAGTGCTCGAATACACGTGCCACTGCACAGGTGGGTCCTCCTCGTTACCTCAGCACAGCACTGGATGCTCCTTGCACCACTCAGCCATGGCCTCTGTCTGGAAAAAGTGAGGATAATGCTGTATTGCCCCAAATACTGATTTGCTGCGAACTGGGTTGAGCGGTTTGTCTCAAACAATCTGTCTTGCAAGAAAACAGAACCTGCAGAGGCGGAGTAACGTTTTGTGGAGTGGCCCTCACTTCATGAGAGGCTCGATAGAGCGAGCATCTGCGTGGCAGTGGCCTAGGGCCCCCTCCTCCAGAGACTGTAAGGGCCTGCAGAGTCCTGATCTCAAAGCAACCGCCCTGACAAACTGGACACTGTGCTCAGGTGGGGTCCCTATTCGATAAGATGCCTGGACACTGTCCCGGCAAGGTAGCCCCTTGTGCAGCGACCACCCTGATAAGCAGGACACTGTCCTTATTTGACAAGGGGACAGTAAGAGGCGAGCGGGGCCCCGTGGAGGCCGAGCGCCTTCTTGCGCAAATCCTGTGTAAGGTGACTGAACGGGGTCATTGCTCCATCAGCCCAGCTGGGGGGTCAAATCACCACCTGGGAGGCCCATTTCCCACCGACTCATTTCCAGAAAACTCTAAAGCTCAACACCGAGTCTGCACAAGATACACTGTGCTCCCCCCAGGAGGGTGGGGCCAGGTGGCATAAAAAGACGCAAATTCAGGACGTCTGGCGCATGCCTGCCAGTCCTTACAAGGACCACAACTTTGTGCTGACCTACACTGGATCTCTGGGTGGTGAGATCTTCTCAATCTTCTTTTCTTGCTCTTTCTCTCTATTTCCCTTATTCTCTCTCAATTTCTAACCTTGTTCTCAGCACATAAGAGTAACAGCATTTCCAATTTTGCTAAATTCTACTGGTTGTAACCCATTGCTTTGAAAGTACTATGTTGCTAAATTCTGCTAATTGTAGTCGGTTGCTCTGAGAATATAGTGTGTTCTGTTTTTTAGCAAGCTTTGTAATGTTGCTGAGTTTTAAGAAAAGTTGTGCTTTGCTTGGACCTCCTGGGTAATTATTGTTACTCCTGAGTACCGCACAGAGGATTGTAGAAGCTGTCTCACCTGTAAGGTTGTTAAGAGATTGGCTAAGAAAGGGTTAACCCAGCCCCTGGAGCAGGTTAAAAAGGATGTAACAAATGCCACCACCAGTTACCATTCTCCTTGGGCAACAGACAGCTTCAACAAACTAGACTCTGTCATCTCAGAAGCAAAACGATCGATGCTACGCAGCGTTTTCTAACAAAAGGAGCACAGCATAGGAGAATTAGGCCTCACACCTCTCCTGCTTCTCCAGGTGCCCAGCCATTCCACAGACTACAGAGAGGTACAAAGGTTCATTGTTCACTGAGCACTGGAACAACCTGATTGTATTTTGCCAGTTTCCTCAAGAATATTATTAGCAGAATATCCTTTACAAGTTGCTTCAAAATAGGAATATAAATGACACCGTGGTCCTCTAGCACGGCCTTTTGCACAGTATAGGTCCCAGTATGCCAAACCTCTGCAATAACATTTTCTGGAAAATAATTAATCCAGTTCCAATTTTAAAATAACTAGTAACTGGGGGGAATAAAAAAAGAAAAAAAAAAAAAAAAAAAAAAGGAATGTCTGGTAGTTTCTGTGATGGCTAATTACTCTTTCTGTTGTAAATGTCAATTTAAAATAAACAAAAAAAAGTATCTGGGTAACACGAAATCCCAAGCAGTGTATATTTTTTGATGTGTTTTCTCTGGAAATGTACTGGTCAAGTTAATCCTTAATGGTCTTTCTGCTGATATTCATTGTGGAATACTTTTTATCTTTCACCATGAGGCATGTTTTCCATCGCTGTCATGGCTTTCTGAACCTTTCTCAATTTATTGGCATTTCTTTTTGAGCTGTTGACTCCAAAACTGAACATGCTATTCTTTGATTATAAAAGTGACAAATGCAGTGAAAATAACATCTCTTAATTTAGATTTTCTGTTTCAACACCTAAAAATATATTATCCTTTGGTCATAACACTACTCTAGCAGCATACATTCAACTGACTATAGATCAGCATCAGTAAAATTTCTTAACCATTATTCATCATTTCCCCATATACCTCTGTGCTGCACTATCGCTTTAATTGTTTTTTCTTCCTAGTCACTGAGAAAAGCATTCCAAATGATAGTTTAAAAAAACTATTACTAGACCAAATATTGCTAAATCTACTACCTTACTTATGAATTCACATTATAATTTCAAGGTCTGCAATATGACTTAGCATCCCTCCGCTTTCTCAACAAAATTTTTAATGAATACTTCCAGGAATCTATCACATAAATCACCATTGCTGGTATCAGTCAATCTAAATCACGTTAAAATTACACCAAGGCAACTTGGCAAGACGTATCTTCCATCAGGTTCTTCATTATTCAAGCCTGTTCTCAATAATTCGATTGTTTTGCATGGACTGAAGTAAACATGAAAACTCTGAAACTGAGCCATAACACTTGGAAAAAATATTAATTTTCTTGTGATCTTCTGAAAGAAAAGTTTTTCATTTTTCTGAAAAAAAAGAACTAACAAAATGTCAACTTTGAAGTTCTTGAGACACTCTTCAGAAACAGATCTTTGAAAATTAGGTGGGTTTTTTTGAATGCCTTTCCATTTTTCATAACATTTGTTCTCTTCATTCAGATATTTGCCATAGAACATTTTTATGTATCCTTTTCTTAACATATTTACACTTCATGTATTGTTAACTGCATCATCAATCATAAGTGTGTTACAGATGTTTAATTTATTTCATCCTCAGTTGAGTTTTGGTAATTGCACACATCTATTCCAGTTCAATATAACAAGTTAGTTTCACTATTTCAAGTACATCAATTTGATTCAATACCATTATGAGACTATAATCATTTAACCAAAACCTTGCAGCCTTGGATTTTTTTTTTTTTTCTTAACGTTCTTTTCCTTACAATCATCTGTCTTTCTGCAATTCTTATTTTTCTCTATTTCTGCACTTCCTCTTTGGGTAAACCTAGTTTTCTCACATTATAGAGTTGCATTTAACTTCTTCCTAGAATAGAGCTGCTTGGTTTCAAAAGTAAAGGGGGTCTTCCGTATCAACGCAGCATTAGGCTTTTCTATAACATTCACTGAATAGTTTATAGAACTCTCAAGTTTTATTCTATTATCTCAATTTAATTTTGTCTTCTAATTCATTTGATCACATTTTTTAAGTGAGCAGAATCCTGTCAAACACTTTTTACTGAGCTGAGACTGAGTCTTCATTTTCAGTCTGGATGAGGTCCAAATTAGTATTTTTTGATTAGTAATATTCAGCATGCAATTGAGTCAGGAATTGTCTTCTAGGATCCAGGATTCAGGCTGGACGGGGCTCTGAACAACCTGATCTGGGTAATGGTGTCCCTGCTCACTGCAGGGGGTTGGACTAGATGGGCTCTGGGGGTCCCTTCCAACTCAAAACATTCTGTGATTCTATGATTCTATGATACTGAGACATTTTGAAATTACTCTCAAATTAGTTGAATGCAGGTTCTAGCATGAAGACTTCACGTAAAATTTCCATGATCTCCACAGTGAAGTTTGTGTTTTACTTGCTACATATAAATAAGCCTTTACAGAACTGTCACTCTGTTCTTGGGTTTGATCATTATAAAGCAGACACCCACTGTTACCGTTTTGCACTTCAGTTCTTGCAGGATTTATCCATTGTCACTGGAAGCTTCCCAAGCTATTGGTAACTCAAACAGCTAAAACTGTACTTGGCATAAAGCATCACTCTCCTCCCCTTCTGCCACTTAAGTCTTCCCCAATATGCTAAATATCAAATCATGTGAGTCGTGTCACTGGGCTTCAGTGTTGCCATTGTGGTATTATATTTATTAGCTTTTCCTCCTCAGTTGCTGAGCAACTTTTAGAATATCCTTTAAATACAGACTCCCATGATAATGCCATAATAGCTTTACATTAGCATGAAACCATGTTTGTTTAATTTGCATTTTAACTTTAGAATGCTCACTCTCACTCTATTCTTGTTCAAAATAAGAAATATGTCAGAATCATTGGGATAGGCTTGAAAATTGTTCTGCTTTATGGGCCTACTGCTACACTCCTTCTGCTATCTTTTTATTTTGCTAAAGTATGCAGCCCTCCCACTGAGATTTAATTTGCATCCCTTGTCCTTCTGCCCCCAAAAAGTGTTTCCCAGACCACCGATAAAGTCTCCTCTTCTGAACAAATGATTAGGCTGGAGAGGAGCTAAACTATATTTGACATAATTTTTCCCTTAAGAAGCTTTGATTTTATGCAAGTGAATATCTTTACTCTTGGGAATAATTTCTTTGTTAGACCTTTACTCATATCTGTTTAAAGATTTGATTCAATCTTAGATTATTTCTTTCCTTGAATATTTTTGCATATTATATTTTAGGACCTTCTTGTGTCAATGAGCATAGTTTTTTGCAGAGAATTTCATTAGGTGCTAAAAAAATTAAAATTAAATTCAGAACATCTCTCTTCGATGCATTTGCAGTTTTTCCATCTTCTATCTTGAAGCAATTCCTCTCTAAATAGCTTCCAGATGTCTCTTTCTGTACATGTTAGTAACATATAAAATATGAAAAAATCAAATGACTATTGATTTACGACACAGATAATTATGGATGAATGTGCAGTAAAGGTTTCTAACAGAATTCTGTCAATCATTTCCAAGCACTACTTTCTCATTATGTGTTTGCTGAAACTATATGATAGAATTCTGATGGTGACATTTGAGTGATAGTGACTTTGATTTCAAAGGAAGTGTTTCAGGTTCATTTCATTACCTTGGAAAAGTAAAAGCAAATTTGCCTTATAAAAAGCAATTACTTCTTAGCTGACCAGTGCACAATAGCAATATAAAAAAAGATTTCTCATTCCACTATTCAAATCCTAAACTAGCAAACTAGTGTTTGATTTTGCTTTAAACCAATTTTACCTTGTTTGAATTGCAAAACCATTTAATCTTCATAAAGTAGGTTATTATAATGGAGATCATATTTTATTGGTACAGTACACCAACCTGGGACAAACAGGTTTTTTGTTTTTGGTTTTTTTTTTTTGGTTTTTTTTTTTTTGTTTTTTTTTTTTTTTTTTTTTTTTTTATGGTTTGTATTTTTTTGTGGTTTGGGGTTTTGGTTTTGTTGTTTGGTTTGGGGTTTTTTTTTGCTTGGTTGTTTTTTTGTTTGTTTGCTTGCTTTTGTTTTATTTAAGGAAGGAATGTTTAAAATTGGAAGAATACCCACACCCTTTAGGCACGCAGCATTTCAAAAATTTTTACAAATACCTACAATTAAAAGTATCCAAACTATAATAAACAAACACATATTCATGCTATATGCATCATCCAGCCAACTACATTTCAGATATTACATAAAATACAAGATCTTATTCAGTTAACGGTTCTTTTCCCACAGTAGTTGTTGTAAGATCCATGACGAATAAGAGCTGAATACTTCACTTATGTGGTTTCTACAATGAGTTGTATAATTTTTTCTTTTGTTCCCAGGCTTAATAGCCATAATTCACAACTATTTATATGGCAAGGAAAGTATAACATTTAAAGCAGATTCAGCATAAAAGAACTGTAACTACAACCATTTCAGGTAAATGTAGTATCAAAAATTCTCTTATCTTCCATGTTTAAACACAAATGGAGAATACTGTATTTTCTGATAATTATTAGTCATGTCTATCAATTTAATTATAGGATTTCCTTGGAATTATCAACATGAGTTTACTGAGCATCATCACAGTATTCCACAGCAACTTCTATTTTAAAGTCACTTTGGAAAATAAATAGATCGATATGCAATCATAAACATCAGCAACAGGCATAACATTCAGCAAGTCTAAGCAATTAATAAGAAATAATGGAAACAAAATCACAAGAAGTTGCCATATTTTCTCATCATAGTTTAAAAAATGACTAAAATCCTTACTTATCTCTGTAATACAGCATGTCTAGGTGTATAAATTATAAGTAAGAAGCACAATTTCAGATCTTTTTAAGGCCCTCCAGTTGAAAAAATCTAAACCAAAATGCGTAAATTGAAAACAAAATGAAATGAAGAAACCATGAAATCAATGGTAACACAAGCTAGAAATGCAAGAAAAAGCTTTAGGAAAGGAGTATCATGAAATATCTCGAGCTAAAAGCAGAGCATTTACTTCTGCATTTGAATGCAAGATGTGCAGAGATACATCTTAGCAACTGGAAGAATCCTTACAAAGATTTTAAAAGGTAGTTCCAACATAATTTATACCTTTAAAAGGGAATGCAGAATAGCCAGCTTTGACTTTTGAAAGAAAGAGGCATTTAACATAAGCAGGCACTTCATTGTTAAGGACTGTATAATGTCAGAGATTAAGCACATAATTGTTGCACTTGTGGAAAAGGTTAAGAAGAGACCAGGCTTAAGTGCAAAGAATGAAAATATTTGAGGCAGTCCCCTGAACTGAATAAAGGCTCTGTCTCCTGCATGCCTTCTGCACATGGTGCATACAGTGGGGGCACATTAGGGCTGAGTTTATGATCTGATGACAGATACAGTTAAGTGTTATCTTGAACTTTAAGTGATGCAATTCATCTTCATTACTAAACTGGAATAATTTCCTGGCCACACAGCAACTTTTTTTTAAAAAAAAAAAAAAAAAAAAAAAAAAAAAAAAGTGCAGATTATCCTGTTACTTCCCACATAACCCAATTAATCTTTTCCCTTGCATGCATGTGCAAATCTAAAACATTCTGGGACTAATAGACTTGCTTGCTTCAGAGGGGGAAGAAGTGGATCTTTTTCCCAGTAGATGGCAATTAACAAAATGCAGTTTTCCCTGCAGATGGCAAATAACAAAATGCAATTTCCCCTGCTTTGTTCCTCAAAAGACCCAAATTCAATTTTTCTTTTTTTTGGCAAGCCTAAACAGAAAGAATATTTCTGAATAAAGTTCTATTCCCATAAGTTGAGAAGTGATGGCACCAGTTCCCTGAAGTTACAGTTTCTAATTATTTCTAGACAAGATTTTTCTCTAGATAAGAGAAATAATATAATTTTTGTTATATAGAATTAATAAAGATTTTTTAACTAACACACACAAATCCTTCATGCAATTGCAATTGCTATCCTTCATAATTGAATGCTCCAAAGTAATAGAGCAAGAATGGTTGAATTCATCTGGATTTGTCCAGACCCCATGGCACAGACATAGGGTGGTATACAAGGCAAGAGAGGCCTCTTCTTACACCCTAAGCAGAGCACACAGAGCCTAAAACTGGGAGTGAGGAGGTGAGACGAGAGCATAACTGTGGCTTCTGCTTCAAGCAGCAGAGCTGATCTGTTTACTAATCTGGACAAACCCATTTGTTCCTCCCATGATATATGCTCCTCAGATCCCTCGGGTCACCTGGTGTCCTACGAGCAACTTCCCATGCTTTGCTTCCCACCTGAGAGTCTGGGCAGATATCACTAAAGAGTGACTCTGGTAGCAAGAGCAAGCGTTTGAAAAAGGACTGGGAAAACCCTTGAGAATGTGTGACCTGAGAAAAAGTCTTCTACTCTGATACCATAAGTGATTCTTCCCAAAACTCATTCCAACACCAGAATTTTTTTTTTTCCACTGAAATAAAAAATGAGCTAATATTTCCCGTATAGCCTTGCAACCAAATAAATTCAGTGCTGCTACTGCTAGCAACAGGCTTCGCATTAAGCTAACAATGCAAGCTTCAGGTCTCGTCAGACTTGCTGGGGCTGCCTGGAGCTTTGCTTTAGCTTGTTTGGCTGTAATACCACTGTCTAAAGACCAAATGAATATTAGCTTATTAGTTTTAACTTTTCTTTGCTTTGTACTACTATATAGTGTACCATATACTGTTATATATGTATTTTAAATAACAGATAATAACAAGCATTTAGTCTGTGCAGGATGAAGTATCTATGTGACCTTATGATAAAAGTCCAGGAGAACAGGCATGGGATGAGAGGGGAAGTCTTGAAAGCACAGGCTGATGATATGGGATGTCTTATCGCTTACCAGTAGTCAGATTCTGATCAACAAAGAATGAAGTCTTGGGTAAAACCAGTTCTAGCAAAACCAAAACAAAACAGAATCAAAACCATGCAAAATAAACTCACACTTCTCGTAAACTCAGATATAATAAGGAACTGCAGACAAATGGTGAAAGAGCAAGCAAATAGACTGTGCTGGTATTCATAGAAAACTAACTTCAAGTGTTTCTAAGTTTGAAGAAACCGTTAAGTGTTGTGTCCTTCCAGCAAAGGACTTGGGATGCTTAGAAATCATCATAACCCATAGACAGACCACTACCACAGCAAATTACTTTTAATTGACAGAAGGTATGCACACACTTCTACATACTAAAAGGTAAACTTAGCTCAACTAGAAAATTTGAATTTTAGATCATCAGAAAGTGAAAGGAGAAAATGTACCTCACCAATGTTTTGTAAAGAAAGACAGCTTTTGAATATGTATGCTAATAAACTGGCAGTGCATAATCCAGAATCTGAAGTAAAATCAACAACATGGTTCTATGTAAAGCAAGATTAAAAATATTTCAATTTAAAACAGCATTATATTACAAGTCAACAAATCAGTTTCTTTTCTACAGAGATGCAGACAATTCCTTCCACTGAATGACAGATATTACAAAGCCAAGCAGAGATGAAGTAACACTGTCCTTGAATCAAGATAAATGTCAAATGAAATTGTACATCATCCTCACAAAGAGAAAAAACAAATTATGATCCTCAGATATAAATATTAAATGAGGGGAACCAAATGTTTCTGAAAGAGTACTGTGTGTAAATCACTGTATAACACAAAATTAGCCCTGTGAGATTCAAAGTGATTAAAACCACTCATTGGCTTTAAAAATATATCAAAGAAATAGTTAACATAGCAGGCTGGCTGCACAGAAGGTAAGGAAGATGCTTCAATCAGAAAAGCAATTTCATTACTTCATTGAAGGAATTAAATGTCTCCATTAAAATGTATCATCTTTTTCCACCATTCTTTCCTGTTCAACAGCATTTCTGTTTCAAACTGATATCCCCACATTTTGCAGATTTTTTGTGAGAAATTTGGACGTTTTTCATAATAATGTTTTGATTTTACGATGTATGTTGCGATCCCCTCATCTTAGGCAAAATGTCAAACTTTTACTAGAACACAAATGGAAGGCATAATTTTTTTTTTTCTACATCAAAAGATATTTTATTTGCGCTACCTAGCATCCCCCTTCCATTATTTCCAAATAAAATAATTTTCTATAGGCTATCAAAAATGTCCCTATGTCCTGTCGCTTTACCAGTGCTATGTCCATTTTTTTCTTAAATTAGTTTATCCTAATGCCATCAGTGTTTTGATTTGAAGTCCTTAATGATTTCACAGGAAAAAAAAATTCAACAACAAAATACACACCATAAAGATGGACTAGGAAAATAACATAAATGATACTCCAAGTAAGACTTAATTGTAATAGAACAGAGAACACTGAATTCAGTGATAACAGAAACTCTTCCTCCATACAGTAATAAGTTTTAGAAAATAAGTTTTAGAAAATAAGTTTTTAAAATCAGCTACAGAGATTTGTATCAAAGAATCGTAATGATGTTTATAGATTTCTTGTCAATAAAACAGCCTTAAGTACAAGTTCTCTTTATCAAAGATCTGTGATTTTCAGCTAAATCACAACCCTTCCAACAGCATAAACGCTGTAATAATGTTAGTTGCCAAAAGACATGCTACTAGCTAAATCAAAGGGAAGAGGCTACAAACAGCTAATAAAATTTAAACCCAAAGATGTCAATGATGGCAAATCCTTTGACATGTTACCAAAAACACATCTGTAACATTGCAGCTGGAATTCTTACTGTCAATGGATCAGTATGACTACACATGTTCACTGACTCCTCGTGTTCCTTTTTTCTTCTATAATTTCAGCCTGAATTAGAAAATATTTTCTTTAATTCTGAGGAAAAAAAACCAAAACATTTTTCATAATTTTTAAACATACACTAAATCAAAGTGGTTACAGAGATTCCAGGAATCTCAGTGTAGTAATGTAGCCACACAATTAAATCAGTACCACAGTAGATATAACAACCTGCTTCGGCTTGAGTAGAATCAGATGGATGCTCATTAAAATCTAGAGTTGAAAGTTCAAAGGAACAACTTAGAGAAGTCAAGCTGTCCTCAGGTCTGAAACACTTTTTGATGAGACATAAAGGTGATCAAGTCAAATTCAATCAAAGGAAAAAATGAATAATCAAATTAAAAAGGGAAAAGGAAAAAAAAAAAAAATCGCCACATCACAAAGATAAAGATTAAGGCAAAGCATGCCATAAAGATTTTTTTTTTGATTGAATTTAGTGCTTCTAAAAAGGAGTCAGATTGACATCAGCAGAAACCAAACCCTTTTATTCCCAGAACAAACTCAGTACAGTCAGCACTAAAAAGGCAGAAATTCATGCCACTGACCAGCCACACAGCTAAACCCACACCTGGCAGGGGCAACCTCCCCATGGGGATAAAAGACAAATTCATTTTCAGTGTTCATCCTCATCTTGTTCTCTCCTGCAAGACTATCAGCTAGTGAAATAGCTAGTAGTGGCTGGCATGGCCTAGTTTATAGATATCCATATTGCAGAAGAAAAAGACCATCATCTGATTTATACAAGAGATTCAATAATCATCAAATCATTTTATAGGCAAAAGAAGGTATTTTTGTTATATTACCAAACATTGAGAGAACCGTGGATCCAGCTAGAAACCAAAATCCACTAAATCTTACAAACACGTGCATTTTCTGATGAGTTATGTGCTACCTCCAGTTTCAGTCTAGTTGTGGCCAGATATTTTAAAAAAACCTAGGTAGCCACATCCTGTAATGGCACAAAGGTAGGCTCTCTTCTCTACAAAGTGGAAATATCTACCTATAAACTAAACGTACTCTGAGCAGTGAGTTTGCCACAGTGTGTGCCACACTTTGTTTGCCACACAAAGTGCTCCTGAAAACACTGACCTGCACACTCACCTTTGCACAAGAGGGCCCAGGCACTGCCGCTGTTCTCTGCTTGGGGATTCTGGAGAGATCGCACGCAGATTCTTGCACACACATTCACGCACACCGGGAGACCGCTTCAGAAAGGCAACCTTTTGTCTGTAATCACCTTCCTTTACTAGGGGACAAAAATACACGAAGTGCTGCATCAAAACCTGGGGCAGCAAGAGTCAGAAACATGAATTTTCATTGTTACCTGATAAACAAAATGCAGGATCAACCAGACACAACCGACTTGGTTCCACAATGCCAGCAAAATAACGCAACTCACTCCTATGGAACTCTCTCCCTCTCAATGTGTTAACTACTACTTACGCCGAGTAGTACGTCGGAGCACCTGCTGTCAATGAAATAGTCTTCCCTGGCAATCTTTTGGCAGCACTGTGCTGCGTCAAATGGTCATCATCTCCAGTGACCCACTGCGAAAATGAATTGCATCTTCTCCTCTTTCTTGGTTGTTCATTCAGAATCTCGATGAAATTTGAAAACAATTTATACATGCTTCAGGTGCCATGAATCCACTTGCTTCCAAGCAGGCATTACTAGCATGTCAGAAATAGAATCCCAGTAATTAGCAGTCAGACAGAAAAGCCCTGAGTGGGGTTGTCAGTGGTCACACTGCAGCTTACAGAGGGGTGAGAGCTGTTAAGACCCTCCCACACTCCCATTGATGCAAGCAGAACTCCAGATAACATGGGACTCTCCAATCTTCCACTATAAACATTTAATTCATAGTTTGCAGCTCCTACAGATTTTGCAGAGCTCTTAGAGTGGCTGCAGTCAAACTGGCACTTGTCAGAAAAAACAAGTCTTTAATAAGTGTTATATAAACATACAGAGCCGACTCTAATGTCAGAGAACAGCATTAACCCCTTACATAAGCTCTTTAGTATTTTGCAACATCACACACACGGTCACCAAATTATGGTAGCCTACCAAGTTACTGACAAACATGACATAAACTGCCTTTCTTACCAGGCCAGATTATTAAAATCTGTCTATGAGCTATATTATTCCTCATCTATAGTCTACAGGACAGATAATTCAAAGTCAAAGGGGACAAACAGGATTTCTTATTATACTTTTAACTTTAAAAATGTTTAAAACAAAATCCACCTTCCACAACCAAATTTTCCTTCCCTGCTTCCTGAATTTATTTATTTATTAAAATTGAAAATTAATAGTGATTTAAAATGCAAGGTTTTTACTCTATAAATAGTCAGTTCTAAATACAGAGTGGCATATATATAAATATTTGAAAACACTCAAGCAGAAAAAAGCCTTTCATAATATAAAAAGGATTGCGACATCTCTTTTTCTTCCTTTTTACAAAAGAAATACTAAGTGACCCTTGCCTTAATTCACAAATTTATGTTAGTACTTGTAGAAATATGCATGGCAACTTAGAATCTGAACATGCTTAAATATGTTCATTATTTGTTTTCTTTATATAGGGTATAGATAATGGGCTTGGTTTCTGTTAAGTTTCTGTTAGACTTCCACATTCCTTTAAGCTTTTGGTATCTCATGCTGTGTAACTAACTCGCACGCATTTATTTCCCTCCACGTTGTGTACTCAAACGTCCCTCCACAGCTCACTTGAAAGCTCTAGGTACAGTCTTCACAGCAGTCTGCTGCTGCAGAAGGGAAAAACCAAAGGCCTAAACCATGTAATGTCTTCTCCTGTAATAGAGCCCAAAGAGCCCCAGGTGGCCAAGCAACCCTCTCTTACCTTCAGCTTGTCTTTGCACACTACAAAGACTCCTTACTGCAGATCCCAGTGTAAAACTCTGGGCTTCTCCCCTCCCCTCACCATGCTGAGATTTCCGTATTTGCTCCCAGCAGCCTGGCGTCAGGCATGACGAACTGCCTTCAATGGAGGTGTAGAGAGGTGGAGAAGAGGACAACTCACATACAGACTATGTGGGCTTCATTTTCATTATTTCCCCTCACGTTGCTGTTAATGAAAAGCAAGTATGTGCCACCATAAACATGAAGAGGTCTGGGAGACACATCATGGGCTTAAGCTGACCAAGTGGAGAAAAGAGTTTTCAGGCTCTAGAAAAGAGACTAAAGATATGGAACTCCTACAGAGGGGGAGCTTGTTAAAGTCAAGCTTGCTCGAGGTAGCTAGAGTGTCAAGAAATACCTCTAAAAGTTATTTGCTGCATAAACAGGATATGCTTGGGCATCATTAACTCTGATTATCTTCTACTGAGGATACATGTGAAACTCTAGGCTGTAGTCTCTTCCAAACAGTTGAGAGCACAAGCAATTCAGACTGTCAGCATTGGTATGATTCACGTTATGACATTTACAAACATATACATTATATTTATTGTAATAATTTTTAGTGGTGAGGTGAAATATGCAAGGACAGACAAAATGTCTCTTTTCCTCTCCTTCAGTTCTTAATTGTGGCTGGAAAATCCACATGCATATTCATAAAATTGGACATTGTTTTGCCTGATGTTGACCAAGCTTTTCTTACTCCTGAGAGGACCGGAGCTCAGAGCATACGTGGCTGACAACACTGCGATGTAGGGCACAGACTTGTTTATGCAACTGGGTCTGAGCTATCTGAGTGGTTACCATCAAATCCCCTGAGCCACAGTCAATATTCACAAGAGGAAGAAGTTCTTAATTTTAACCATCACCAAACCTGTTTTAAGCGACTCTATTTCACTTTTCTGTGTAACATGGACTAGCAGCATTGCCATGGTCCAATGAAGGATTACAGGGTTTCAGTTAAAGGGAAAACTGAACAGCAATAACTCAGATAACTTTCTACTAAAGTGCAAGAGCAGATTTGACAGTACTAATTCTGCAATCATTGTATCATATATTAGGTGTTCCCCAAGACTCTGCCTTATTTGGTAAATAAGATGGATGACACTTAATGAACAAAAAGTATTTTATTTTATTCTATCTCCATTATTGAATGTGATGCCACAGGTCTTTAACATGACTTCAAAAACCTGCTTTGAATACCTCATTCTTAATTTCCTCATACGTTTTTCTTTGAAGCTTTCCCCTGTACCATTTGAATGACTAACAGCTACCAAACAATTTACCATTGGGATGTAAAGTAGTATTTTCCCTGCTCACCGCAGGAGGGTTGGACTAGATGACCTTTAAAGGTCCCTTTCAACCCAAACCATTCTCTGATTCTGTGATTCCCTTATCTCCAGTGAAGAAGTGAGGCACAAAGAGTATGTCTACTCTGTTATCACAGGTTGACAGCAATGTGACATGAAGGCACCCACAGAATTTAAACAAGCCAGTAGCATCTTGTCTATGATATACGTAAATTCACTTTAGACTATGCATCCCGCTGCCCAAATCTAGCTATGCAAAACATTTTAGTTCTCCCTGTAGTTCATTGTTCCCATAAATGTAAAGGGTTTACACTCATTTGAAGAGTCTGCACCAAAGCTGTTACTTTTCCTGAGTATTTGGCATTATATGGCACTTTGAATGGTGCAACTGATACCACCTAACTTAGTGTATGGCAATTCTGCAAAACAGGCCCTGGATTCAATATGAAGTTCAATGTCCCACCCCTCCTCTTGAAGAAACCCTGTGAGCAAGGGCACAAAAAACAGGCTACTGAGAGATAACCATGAACTAATAGCAAGTCATCTAATTCACATGAACTTGGTTATCTAATTATATAGAATCACAGAATCATAGAACGGTTTGCGTTGGAAGGGACCACGAAGGTCATCGTGTCCAACCACCCTGCAGTAGCAGGAGCACTTTCAACTAGACCAGGTCATGTATTAGATATCTATTAGCAGGTTAAATTATTCACACATCTCCACATGACAGAGCAGAGGTTTTCCAAGGTAACTTTAACTGCAGTGGCTTGCCTTTTCACTGTACACGTTCTGCAACCGACAGAGATAACGTCCTACATTCCACATTCTCCATCAACATAAAGCACCGATACCCTCATAACGATTAAAGCAACGTACATTTGAAGGGCTGAAAATGATGTGATCCTCTAAGTTAAAGACCATAACATAATATCAATTCACAAGTAAAGGATTTGCCAAAGTCTTTATATTAATTTGACTGTGGTGTTGTTTGGTATACATGTGGGGACTCTCTGGGTACGCACGCACAAACAACTTAACGTGACAAGAGCTACCCAAGCCACGAGTCTGTGTTGTTAAGACCTCATTCAAAGGAAACAATCATCAGCCCCCTACTAGAATTCTTATAGATCATAACTTCCACATGTACAGTTTAACATCTGTATAAGGTATATAGTAGCTGTTTGGAAGTTGTGAAAGACAGTGTTGAAGCACAGCAGAACATAGAAGGGGTAAAAGAAGTGCAGCTTCGATTTCTGTTTCTTTACACCACTAAGTAACTCCTGAATGCCTTTCAGTAGGCATGGCTTCCCGTGTAACAACACCACACACTGACAGGATCCATATGACACAATGTCCCAGGCAAGTTCTGACAGAAAGATGTTCTTTCAAATCATATAACACAGTCATATTAACTTTTAAAAAATACATTTTTTTCCTCTGATAGTTTTTCATTTATAAGCTGAGTTCAGAATAGGAAAAACATATTCAGGTCAGTCAAGCTGATAAGGGAACATTTCCTATATGATGATAAAATGAAGGTGATGACTCACTGTTTCAGCTTCGGTAAGTACTCTTTAAAATTGGTTCTATTGATTACAGAGAAAACAAATTTCCTTCCACCATCTGCATTTCCTTGCATTCAACAAGAAAAGACATTTGGCATATATTTCAGATGTATAACTGCATTTATTACAGTCTCATATTCTATTATGCACTTGATTTGTAAAAGTCTCAAAATTGTGGAAAATGCTCTGATGTATTCTTCTGTTTTGAAAAGATGCAGATTACATATATATGCAGACTACTGCTACAGTTGAATTTCTTTTACTAATGACAATACAGTGATAAAGGTCAAATTATCTTCCATTCTTGTATGCTTTGTTATTTCCAAAATCATTTTTATCCTGGGGTTTTCTGAATAATGGTTTAAAAAGACTCTTTAAATATTAAACATACCAAAATATTGATGGATTAAATGAGACCTAGTTTCATAATCATAATGCACAGTGTTTAGTGCACAATGTTTTCTTTGAGTGTGCTTAGTACTGGCTTTCAAGAGGATGCCTTGCATTTTAAAATAGACTCAGTTTCATTATCATAGATGTTTTCTCCTTTTGAAAACATTTAGTCATTCAGATATATTTTTTTTAATTTCCCAGATACTAAACCCCTGGTGGGATAATCTCATACCAATCCATATGGGGAAGGCAGTTTTGCAGATCAACAAATCCTACCATTATTTGATTTGATCTAAGCACAACTTAATTGAAACAACACAAAGTCGTTAAGAATGGTTCTTATGCACATCCTAGTTAATGTAAATGACAGACAGTTTAAAATAATGAAAATTTTCTTATGGCCAACAGATGAACCCATTCTCATATTAAGTAAATCCAGGATTTCTTGTGTATACAGTACATTCTGGTTGGTCATGGATAATGGTTAGTTTTGTACCAAAGGAAGCAAACTGTTTATAGCAACTATGCTACACACAGTGTAACACACACACATATGTAGAGTATAAAAAAATGTTGTTACACAGGCATATACTATAATCCAGGTAAAGTATCCGAGGCAATGAAAATTCTCCTCAAATATATTATGTGGGTTTTCATTTCAATATATACATCCAAAAATGTAAGTTTGTGTTATAAAAATAATGAAAATGCAGTGATTCCTCTAAGAAAAAAACAAAAACAAAAACAAAAACAAACCACAACTGTACAAACATGAAACTTATATTGCCTTTGTAATTAAAGTAAGTCTTCAGCATTTAGTCAGCATTAGAGTGGCTTAAGACAGAGAAATTAATAGGCTACTGAAATATATTCAAAACTACAAAAAAGTCTGTCTAATTCAGAGGTCATCTTGTCTTCTAAAAGCACAAGTATCTTACTGAAGCTACTTTATGTTTTGCTTCTTCTGAACAATCTGTGGCTGAAAAAGACATTTCCTACCTACAGAAAATAACAGATTTTAGTACTAGGCTTTAGGTAGTCAAAGCTCCAAAACTCTATTATGAACTAGAGGATATTTTCTTGTGAAAAACATGTTTTTTTGGAGTAGAAGGGAAAAAAATCATGAGGATTTCCTAATGAGCTTTTACTTAGATCATTCAAGGTAGAAGAAATTGTACACTATTTCACTTTCTTTTAAAAAAGAAGAGAAAACCTGGTACTTGTAAAGGGGGGGAACTCTATGCCCTGAAAAATCTTCCAGTCAAAAAAAATCTTGTCAGCTCTTCACTCTTCTACTGAAACATAATGGATCGCTTCACTCACAGAAAGTAACAATACTCATTGCAATTCACTTACTATATTTAAACAGCTTTGTTGATACTTTCTGAAAACACTCATACAACCAAGTTTTTCTTGATGTTTACAGACGGAGGATTTCAGAGATCTATTTACAAATACTCATGATCAAAAATACTTGCATAGCCTGTAGTATTTGCATACTCAAGGAGGAGTAGACACAGGATCCCATAGTGTATCCAAGCAATTTTATCTAACTAACAGGATACGGACAACAAGTATGAATTATCCCTGAATACCTGAGAATAACATTCCAGAGTTAAACTTTCGTACCACTGAACTGACATGTGCAACTTGCAAAGCAAATAAAACCAAGGGTTAAAATAAACAACTAACTTGTTTTCTGCAAATTATCGGCTCAGTGGTAACTAGCAGTATTATTGTTGTATCTGCAAATACCATGGTAACACAGGTAAGCTGTTTTGCAAGTTAGAGGAATTGTTTGCTGCTCCTGAGAGTGTTGTGAGTTTTTGTTATTGAGACAGCACTATGTCCTCCTAATATGCCACCAGTTGGTGCATTCCATGCATGGAAATAAGTCCAACCTTCACATTTCTACCAGCTGATTTTCTACGCAAGAAGTACATGGCTAGTACTTACCATCATTTCTCTGAGAATGTCTCCTTAACTAATAAAAGCAGTTTGCCATTTATTTCAGCGTATTCATTGATCTCCTGGACCAAACCATATTCTTGATGTAAAGCAACACAATTTGTGCTTGAATTGCAACAGAAATTACTGTACATACTGTATATGTTTCAAACATATTGTGTATATTTCAAATTATTAAAATAAAACTTTTGTGATTACCTGATCTGGTCCATAAATCTTTTAACTGGCATATCATATGTGCTGAGCTTTGGTAGCTCTCCATTAAATCTAATAGTTACCCTACCCTTGGATGCTTCCACTATATTGAAAGAAATACACAGCCAGGATTGCCCTACCGACATCTGATCACTCACCAGTTAAAGTGATTGTACATATTCTACAGAAACAGTATTTGGCACTGAATCTGCCAGGCCATCTCACGTGCCGTATAACTCATGATGCAGACCACTTCTTGGACAGTAAATCACAGAACAATAGAATGGTTTGGGTTGGAAGGGACCTTAAAGATCATCATCGTTCCAACCCCCTGCCATTGGTTGATACAGTCCTTCCACTAGACCAGGTTGCTCAAAGCCCCATCCAACCTGGCCTTCAACACTTCCAGGGATGGGGCATCCACAGCTTCTCTGGGCAAACTGTGCCAGTGCCTCACCACCCTCAGAGTGAAGAATTTTTTCCTTAGATCTAATCTACACCTACCCTCTTTCAGTTTATTATTTCATTACCCCTTGTCCTATCACTGAATGCCCTTGTTAAAAGTCCCTCTCCAGCTTTCTTGTAGGTCCCCTTCTGGCACTGGAGGGCTGCTATAAGGTCTCCCCAGAGCCTTCTCTTCTCCAGGCTGAACAAGCCCAACTCTCTCAGCCTGTCTTCATAGGAGAGGTGCTCCAGCCCTCAGGATCATCTTCGTGGCCTCCTCTGGACTCGCTCCAACAGGTCCATGTCCTTTTTGTGCTGGGGGCCCCAGAGCTGAACGCAGTAATGGTTACTCCTCATTGGAACAACTGAGGGTAGCATCTTGTCAACAATACACTGCTCACAACACAGGAAGAATTCTTCATTCCATTTATGTACCATGACATTCAAAACAACTGGATTTTAATTTTGTTATCTAGATGAACAAGGCTAGTTTCTCATTAATATGTACATTGGGTCATGAAAATACACTGGGTTTAAAATTTTTTATATTCTTTAATAGAAGTCATAATCCACTGCTGTCCGTGACATCACAGCTGGTTACTGTGAGGATGCTGACAGCGCTGCAAATAGAGGATTATTACTGCAGATTAGGGAAAAAAACCTGCAGGAATAGATAAGCTGTAATAAGGGGTAAAGATCCTGTTCTTTGTGAAAAAGCTGTAGAAAAAAAACAAATGAGAAGAAAATAGACTGCAGGTGATACAGACAGACAGAACTGTTTAATCAGACTGTTTTCTACAAGGTTCATTCAAACAAAAGAGTCAATCTGTTGAAACAACTGGGGTTTCAGAGTTAGTGACAAAGGGTCAAAACATTCACTGTCTGGAAAACACTCTTACCTTTCAGGATTTCAACATTTCATGGCAAGAAATAACTTTTCAAGTTCAAAGACAAATTAATTAGATTCAAGGCCACATTTAACATTGAGAACAAAACATAACCATTCCTGTAATTCAGCCTAACTGGGATTTCTGGAAAAAATACATCTGGATAGATTTTCTGTTAAATTATCCATGTAGTTTATTTCTTTATCTGTATTCACCAGTTCATATAATTAAGTGTATGTAATCACTATTTTTATCTTGCCCTATCACAGTCAATTTCCAGAAAAGCTCTGCAAAACTTATATTACTCCCTTTGGCTGGAAGAGAGGTATAGATCCCCTACACTGACTCATGACTATATCATCCAATCTGATGATCCACCAATCTAGGGAGGATGTAAAGGTGGCATTTTAAATTCACTGTCACTTCTGAGCAGATGATTATCACATAGAACCACATGAACTTCCCCAAGAGCAATGTAACAGATCATAAAATAAGGCAACTGCATCCATATAATGTACCATTTTTCCCTAGGGACATAGAGTGATTGATCAATTGATTAATTGTAGTTATTAAACCAGAATATCCACCCTCTGCCTTGTCACATCTCATTTACAATCTGGTTGTTGTCATAGGCAAGGTCATTGCATATAAATCTTTGTCTGAGACATATATTTTTGTTGCAGATATAAGGATAAAAGCCAGAAGATGAAGCACAGTAGCAGAATCCTAAGCTAACAAATCGAATTTAGAAGTCATTAGCTACGTTTGCAATACCAACAACAAATTAAAAGAATAATCATTGCTATTGAAATCAGCAGCAGCAGAATGATCACGATTTTCTGGGAATGCCTTTCTAACACAAAGGAAGATCAAACTATACTTCAGGTTCTGTGTGGAAACATACTGAAGATATGGCCTGCATCCTCACTAGAAAGACATTATCTCCCTATCTACATGACCAGCGAAAGTCTTAATCCTTTTCTTCCCTTTACTAGATGTTCTCAGGCTGAAAAGATCAGTACCAAAACCTATATTGAGGAGAAGCTGAAGAACAAACTTGCCTCTGCGCTTATTTTACTTCTCCTATTCCCATTTTCCCAATTTCTTCTTTCTCCTTGGTTTCTAACATCCATTGCAATTCACTGTGTTTTGTCCCACTTTTCATACAAATCCTTATTTAAAGGTTTCCTCCTTGAAGCCCAGAAACATAAATTCTTTTCAGCAAACAGCGTTACCATCCATACACTATTAAAGAGAATTACTCAAATAAAGCTTTCCTTCAGGTCTATGGTTGGGTTTTGCTGCATTTGTGAGCTTTTCTGTTCACGTATGATATTAGCACGCAAACTCGCTTTTTATTGGATAAAAATAGTGAAAAATATTTCCTTGGGATTTTAATATTATTCACAGTTTGATCTCCTTTGCTATTGAACACTTAGCAAATTCAGAAAAAGGTGAGCCCCCAAATCACAAGACTAAGGAGAAGCTTCTAGTGCTACTAAATCACCTGTACATCAAGCTCTCTTTAACCCGGCCTTCTTCTTATATAAACAGGATGTCCGAAGTGACTTGAGTCTGTGCCACGTTTCTCATAGACATTAAGCTATCACTTGTGAGATTTCATGGAAACGACTACTTTATTCCACAGCTCCTTATGCCAATTATTTTCCTTTGGAATTCTGCCAATAAATTCCAATGCCCTGTCCACATTTTTTTTTAACTATCTCAATAGATAAAAAGAAACAAATGAACTTAGCTTATACTGAATCCATAAGTCGATAGTTTTCCACAAAGATGAGAAGCCAGGAGGTCCATTTTAGTGCCTATCCATTAAAATCACTCTTTTCTCAACATTAAGTGTGTAAAAGTCCATGTGTGAATTACTATCAGAAGCCTAGAAGTCCCAAATAGAAAGATGACCCTCTTCTAATAGCCATTAGTGATATGCATATCACAAGAAAAGTGATTTTTTTTTGAAAGACTAGTAAGTATCAAATAAACTCCAGGCATTTTAACATTAATCAAAGTACACACGACTAAATCTAAAATCAAAATTAATTATTACCTCATGTCATGTTGGCAGTCATGGTAAATTCCACTATAATCATTCCTCCTTTCATCCAGTTGTAATCACACAAGACCAACTTCATCACCAATACTTAGGAAAATAAAAGGGCAGTTAAAGAATGCCAGCAGGTTCCCTAAAGGAAAAAGGAGATGGACCATCAGATCATCTTCACAGAAAAAGTTATATTCTTAGTCACCTGCCATACATTCAAGGATGAAGCTGTAGCATTTGTTCCTTGTCTGACCAGAAATAAGACAGTATCACACAAGAAAAAAATTCTCACAGGACCAGGTCCTAAACTATGTAAGTCTTAAACAAAAACCCCAAAACACCACAAAACAAAAACAACAAAAAACAAACCACAAAAACCAAACCCAAACCCCACACAAACACCAAAACAAGAAACAAACAAAAAACCAAACACAACACCAAAACAAACAAAACCAAACCAACACCCACCCCCCAAAAAAAAAAACCCAAACCCCAAAAGCCTCATCTAGTTTCTGAGACTTCCTAAATAGACACAGACAATTACTGCAGCAAACAGAACACTAGTTTTTGCATTCTCTAAGCATCATCATCTACTTAATAAACAAACTGACAGTTTCCTTTTCCATCTGATGACAAGAAATAGTCCCATACAGGCTACATTACAATGTCCTCATCATATGGTGGCAAAACCAATCACCATGTGCAACCAAAACCACAGGTACCCCAATTGTATCATGTTGGTCCAGGCTAGAACCAGCTTACCACAGCATCACCAGCAGAGTGTGGCAGCCTGCAAGAAGAAAGAAAATAGGAAATCTGTGAGATTTCCTGTCCCACTTACTCTCAAAAAATAAAAGCAAACAAAACCAAAAAAGATAAAATTCTCCAGAGTCTTTTACACAGGCTCCAAGCAATACTATGAGCAAAGAGTCACTAGAGAGATTAGGATGCTTATACTAATTGTGTTTAACATTTTAACGTTTCATAAATAAGCCATGGGGCAACTGAATCATCTTGTGAAATTACAGTGGTTAGGATGTATTCCCAAAAGTATAAACATTTGAGTTTGGCAAGTTCTTGTATTGCCTCAGGCACCAATAGGTTTATCCTTTCCATGGCTAAAGTTGGGATTTGTCAAGATCATGATGCCCTTCTAGAAACAAAAATCAACTTTCTTTTGCAACGTAACTTGTCTAATGTAAAAAATGTCTGCATATTTTTTTTTTGAGATTGTAGGGAGTAAGATTGGTCTTTCATAGTGATTGAATCAGGGTGAAAAGCTAGGTTAGTAAGGAAGGGGTTGCTGGGCATAAATCTGTATTCACCTACAGGTTTGATTCACCTTTGCAGACAGAAATCCATTACGTGGTAGAGAGCTCCACCAAGGAACAGAATACTATCCAAGAGAAAACATGAAAACAGAATTATGCAAACAAGACAGCAAATACTTTCTTTTGGACTAGAAGAAAGCTGTATCATCCAGCCACCGTAATAAGACAAAACCTAAGAAAAGTTAAATAAGCAAATACAAGCTATATCGTGGATGGAGGACTCGAGAGACACACAGTTATGTCTTCATCACCAATCTGGAGACTGGTAGAGAATGGGATCATTTCACTGAAAAGGCCAAATAAAGATTTCATTTTTATTATATTTCATTTTGGGATGGAACAAAATGGTTAACGGTTAGGCAGAATGATCTACATGACACTGTAAATGGACTGGAGTGGAAACCAGGGTTACACAGCTTCTTCATTGACCAGATGAATAACCTTGAGAAAGTAATATCATCTGTGCATTTATCAAAAGCTGAAATAGTTTATTGCAAGTTCTTTGAAGCAGAAGCCATCCTGTGTGTCTGTACACCTCCTAGCACAGCAGTCTCAGAAGGGCTCGGCAGACCACATTGTAATGCAGTTCATCAGCATCAATAAAGATAGGACATGTGGAAACTGGCTATGAGACCAGGAGTTTCAAACCAACTCAAGTAGTGAGAGCTCACAATTTTAGATCTTTTTTTTTTTTTTTTTTTTTTGTCTACATAACTAATGAGGCTACAGCACAACAGATGCTATAAGATCCTTCCAGCCAAAATAGTTTGGGAGATGTTATTTACAACATTCCAAAATGTAGAGAATACTGCAGGCTGCTGAAAGGATACAAGGTGATTCATGTCAGCAAAAGTATGTCCCTCAGAAATCTAAGTCACTAACAGGAGTAATACTCCTGTTAAACAGAAAGCAGGGAAAGAACTTCAGATCCCAATGAGTTACCATTCTCCAACTTGTGTCTTTTCTTTTCCAGTATCAAGAAACATCCCCAGCATCAAGAACTTCTAGTCCAGTGCCTGGGTTATTTCCCCAGTAGGTCACTGCAAGAAAATTTCTGTAGGGTTGATTCTTTACTTCTCAAGTCAAACCAGGGACAGTCACAAGTTGCCAAGAAATCTGCAATGTGGAATGGCATAGACTTCTAAAGGTTGGCTGTCAGCTGAAGAAAGAGGACAGAATGATGGGTGATACTCTGAAATAAACAGAGCTTTTATTTTCACTCCAAGGGGCCAAAAATTCACTCTCTGTTCAATTGACATTTCAAGAAAGGATCATCCAAATAGGAGGATCCTATTAGAAAGAAGAGAAATTTAAAATAGTTAAAGCAACAAGGCACTTCATTGTATTTATGAATATGTCAAATAATTCTTATGCAAAGCTCATTTGTTTGGTTTTACGAACCAGAGAAGGAAATGTGCTGTTTCAGTGTTTCGTTTACTTTCTTAGGACATACAGCTTCATACCTGTCGCAGATTTGGTACTAATACCCAACAGTGTAAATGATCTAAAAGGGATGACAACTCCCCTATGATTCGTCTCCTCAGAATGCATTTTAGCTGGAAGAGAACAGGAAATAGAAGTGGAGTCACAGATGGGGAACTGTATTTTTCAGAGTCATTGGTCCAAGCTGATTTGGAGTCAATTATTTTGTTATGTTGAGGCTCTGGCCAAAATTCAGATCCTGAGCAAAGCATAACTATCCAACATCCTGCCTCTTACTGACTGCTGGAAAAGGATGCAGTAGTAGAAATAAAATGACCTAATAAAATTCTAAATAGAATAAGGGAGAAGTTAAATCTCTAGTAGAACTGAAAAATCTGTGGAAATCAAGACAATGTAGGGAATGTTTAAACACTGTTTGGCCCTAAGGAGCAAAGAAGTTATCAGTGAAATAAGCTAGAATATAGTCACAAGTAATGACAGAAATCTGAAACAAACTACACTTCCTGTAAAAAACGAAACCAATAAAAGGATTTTCTTTGTTTGCTTCCCCCACTCAACTATTGATGAAAAAACAAAAAAGAATCAGAAGAGTCATATGTCCAATACAAAGCTGAAGAGATTATTAATGCAATACTGGTCAGGTCCATAACTCATTACTGGTTAGACTAATATCTTTTCAATTGACACTGGAACAACTTAGTCCAAAGGTAGAGCTGAGCAGTCAAGCTCAAACCTGGGCTGCAGCCAGTACTTTTTATTGCCTCCAAGATGCAATCAAGCATCCCTGCACACTGGTATACTGTGGAAGCAACACTCCTTCAGGACATGCTTCAGGATCCCGAATGTACTTCAAGGTTGCACAGTGTCAGTGCTCTGAAGGAATTCCCAGAAAAGTGATCCATGAATACAAAGGGACACCTAACCAAGCTATCCACCTGAAAAACAAAGTAAAAGCACCTTCTTCCAAGCTTCAGCCACTGCTAACTGGTGAAGAAAATTGAGAAGCTGCTTTACTTTAGCAGATACCTTTTCAAAATTGCTTTGAAGGATGGCTTTTCCATGTAATGCTAGAATGCCCAGGAGTATGCAAAAGAAATTAAACAACTAATGTGTCTTTCTCCATTTGAATTTTGTGCAGAAACCTGACGTGTGCTCAGATGCCTCTAAAACTTCTTTCATTCAGCACAGGTCCACATAGTGTGAAACATTTGCCTGACACAGCTAACAATTATCTAAGAAAAATGATATATAATGGGAAGAAAAATGTTACTCCTACTTGCAGCATCAGTACAATGCATGCTCCTCAGTGACTTACCTCTGAAACTGGTCATTTTTTGCTGTCAGATATTCAGAATACAACAGCACTACCTTGTAATGACTGAAGGTCGGACTGTTTGCTGCACTTCCTCCATTCAAGCCAAATGCATTTCAATTTAATTTCAAAGCTTATAATGTAATATTCTCCTTTTGGGAAGACTTCCTGCTATTTTCAGTTTTTGTGTCTCCGGTCCACAGTTTGAAATAAGTTTTGTTGAGCGTCTCATGCCTGTATACAATGCTATAGGTGAAAGAAGTGCAGTAATTATGTTTGGCTTGTGGAGGTTTGTATTGCAGGGGGAAAGTATTATGGTAACACATGGGATGAAACATAGATGTGCCTTCTTGTATTTTTTGTGAAGATGGATCATGAGAAGGTGAATCCCCATTTTGTTAATTATTACTTTAATATATTTTTGCTGTTTGCAACCAAAAAACCCACCCAAACCCAAAAAAACTCTTTAAAGATGGAATAAGCTCTATTACAGCACATGATAAGCTCTATTACGACTCATATGGACTGGTATGAATGGCTGAAGAAAGACACTACGAGAATAAAGGTGTTTGGCTGCGTTAGCAGAGTGTGACGGAAGAAAATCATGTTTGCACACCTCTCTCAAAGCGTCCCTCCATTCTTACCTTCTCACTATTGCTTGTTAAAGGTAACCACAACAGTAAACAGCTTTGCATAACAAACTTCTCTACTTGCCTGATTTGGAGAAAACCTGCTGATCCTTAGAAGACAAACTCAACAGATATCACATAAGTTTCTGCAGAAGTTAGCAGAGGAGGGGGAACAACATCTAGAAAATGCTGGATGGACCAATACCCTTATTTATCAGGGTGAAATTCTGAATACCTTCATCAGAATCATTCTGTTAAGGAGCATATACAAAAAAGAGCTTCAGATCTCTTCTTCAGTGCTTTGCAAAGCACTTTTCCTACATTACTTTTTATTTAAATGCATGTGAAAATGCTGACAACAAATACATTGTGCATGTTTCAAATAAAGGGCAGAGCCAGAGCACTCATAGCTAGACAGTATGTCCATTTTAGGAAGCACTTGGTAAAGTACTCTTTTCTTATAGCATGTGATTTTTACAGACATCTTCCCTGGCCTCTAAAATCTTAATATATGCCACAATTGATATCAAAATGGAACATGACTCGCTTTCTAAAGCTGTCCTTGTCAACACTAGTGGTTTTTAACATTATAAAAAAATCTCTATCATCATTGAGGTAAATGCCTTTCTAATTACATATGCTAGTATTTTCCCTATTAAAATACATAATTTACGATGATTTTCATTTGCAAGGGTGCCTGAAAATAACCCCATTTTTTTTTTTATTTATTTTTGGAGGAAAGAGATGCTCTTCACTAACTGTTCGTCTGAGAGCAGCAATTACTACCTATAGGGCTTTTTGTTCTCACTAACCCAAAATATCTATCTTCTGATGCAGCACAGATAAACTACTGCTGGGAGTCTATTTAAGTCATTTAAAAAAAGATCTGGAAAAGGGAAAAACTGGGAAACCATGGCAGATTGCACTTTTATGGTACTTACAAGATGATCTCATCCTCACTGCAATATAGCCATTATATGGATTATGCTTGAAGTGGGGCAGCAAGGTCTGTTTCAGAACTGCATTATCTAAAGTACCATAAAGCATTTTTCTCCTTTCACAACTGGTGATGAAAACTGTTGAAATTATTTTTTTCTCTACACATGCACCGAGATAATGTGTCATTTATCTGCATTTACTTAATATTCCAAGGAGATGGTTACTGCAGTTTATTATATGATGAAGTCTTAATCTATATTGTATAGTTTAATAAACCTACAGTCTTAAATAAATCTATGGGACAGACATATCAGCATTTAATCACATAGTGACCCAACAATTCTTTCTGTCTTAGCACACACAGAGAGAAATAGGGAGTAAAATGTAAGTAAGTATGTGTTATATATTAACAGCATCACTAAAATACAAAGCTGAGCTATAATACACAATTGCATCAGATGTAGAAAAAGACATAATAAAAGGTAAGCATGGAAATAAATGAAACAAATTATTCTAAATAGCATATGACTGCTATTTAGCTGTATATAAAATTGCATTGATTTTTTTCATGTGTTTACATTTTTTAAAAAACTACATTTTAATAACAGCTTAAAATATGGATATTTCTAGCACTTGAACTAAATTAACTTATATATTAAAATTGCAAGACCAAATATAAAACCCTTACATATTATGGCACTCAGTGAACAATCAGGTTCATAGTATGGCCTACTGGTCCTGGCTATTTTATGTTCTATAGTGTTGAGACAAGAATGAGGTTGAGACATAGAATAAGGAACAAATATTTGTAGCATCTCACCAATTCCCCAAAATGATAAGAAATCCATTTCAGCACACAGGTTCTAAGCATAGCCTTTTGTATTCTAGCTTTGACATGCCTTAACTCCTCGGAAAACGTTCTACACATGAAAGCACTTTATAGTAAATCTATGATGAAGAGAGGGAGGGAAGAACAAGTAAGTGAAACTGTTCAGCAAGTGAGGTGCTTTCTGGGCCAGTAGCATTTTGGCTGCTTCTTGAATTAACTTCTATAGTTTTCTGGTGGGTTACCAGAGCCGTAAAACTCATTCACAATCATGTTTTAGAGAAGGGGAAAAAAGGAGCACTAAAATGGGATTTCCATATAAGGAGGGAATAGAAGTGCTGACTGAAGAAGCACAGCCAGAAAGAGATTGCAATCTAAAAAAAAGTACTTTGCCCCTTCCTAGCAAAAATACACTTTAAAAAACTAATTAATGTAAGATTATGATGTAACTTATTTTTCATGAGAAAAAAAAATGGCTATAAACAGAATTCATGAACTTTGGGAGTTGAAGTTTGGTTTTCTGGAATGCTCACTTCAAAGTGTACTTAACATAAGTCAAACATCATTATCAGATGGCCTGTGAGTCACAATGTGCAGCATGATAGGAAGACATACAGGTAGATGTGTTAAAAAGCAAAACAAACCAAAAACCAAATAACCAACCAACCAACCAACTAACCACACACCAGCATTACAACAACATGCTGGTAAAACAGCCTGAAGAGGAAAGCTAAAACTAGAATGGACTGAGAAACCAGTACCTTTTCATACCACAACTAGTTGTTTAACTGTTTCTGTTATACTACTTCTACTGATAAATAAAATACTTCCAGTATAGCCAAATTGATACACTGCAGAAACACCAACATATTTGTAAATAATTGCCAAAACAGAAATTTGATGGTAAAGAGGCAAGGAGATAATAATTAAAATGGAGTCAGTTAGAGGGAGTCAGGCAGAGGTAATCAAGCAGTAAGATGGTGTTACATTGACTTTCGGTTGCTACAGACCGTATTGCTGTAACACTTTCACCTGATGAACCAAGGCATTCTCTCACTTCAATAGTTTTGCTGTATTGTTTATTCTCTTGCTGGCTGCAAAAGAAATCATCTACCCACTTCAACCTCTTCCATTTTTTTTCAGGACAGTTAAGTCCCTGAAAACCAAAAACAAGACTAGTAAATGGAGCATTACTAGAGGTGCAATAAATGTTGACTTTACTGACAGCTAATACCAGTGAGACTTAGGAGCTGGAGAACACCAGCCTGCCTCAACCCGCCTGTTCTCAGATAGACACATACTAAAGCAAAATTATAAAGAAACTCTCATATTATCTATGATGTATTCCCTGCTGACAAACCAGCCAATGTTTTATTTTGAAACAGGACAACTGTAGTCAATGCTAACCCTCTGTATCACAGAGTAGCATGGAGAGGGTGCAAGGGACTCAAGGGAATCTGTTCTTTTCCATTTGTATTCTAAACTAAGTTTTGTAGACTAAGAATAAACCAAGGGAAAAGGACAATAACTTGCCAGATAAATTTACTGCTCGTTAACTGGAGTTTTTACAGACTCTTATTCTTTATTCCCTAAAGAATACAGGCTCACATACACGGCCCAAAATATCTTCAGTTCTGGCCTCTCAAAAGATGGAGAAGTCACCTAATCATATCTGGAAAGAACAAATGCCCTTGCCATATAGTGCTATGCTGAAAAAGAACAGAATACCATAAAAATAAATTCTGCGACTAACTGTAAAGTGCCATCTCCCATCATTAGATCCAAACCTAGTTTGTCAAATGGCTCATGCCAAGCACAAAAGCACCCAGTACAGCACAGTGAGCAGAGCTGTCTGAAGACGACAGGAGAAACCTGGCAAAAGGGCTGAAATCACGTGGGTCCCCAAGCACACTTCACTGATGGCTGAGGAGAGGCTTTATTTGCAGTACACTGTCTGAAGTTCCTCCCTGAAAACAGCCTTCCTCCAAAAAAATAAGCAAAACTTATGCTTTTCTTTTTAAAAAAACCCAGCCAGATGAAGAGAAGAGGGTCTACTGAGCACACTTCTGGTCAATGCCTCTATAGCTAAAATAATCATACAGATGAGTATAGAAAATTAAAATGTACTTTCTTTGTCTGCTGAAGGATTTACTACTGCATCTCTTATCAGGAAGAGAAAATCGTGGCTACCCAGTTACAGGCTGTTACTGGTTGTAGACAATTGTACTGCAATCATCCCACTGCACAACAGAGAAATTTAGAACATATGGACTATAGGAAGGGAAAGCATAGCATGTATGAATATCTCAGCCTCTACTACAAATTATTTTTCATAAAGCAACCACTGGAAGAGGGATAGTGCCCCAGCTGTCCCTCTTCAGAAGGCGGCAAAAGGGACAACCCCTGTGCTTCAAGACTCTCACTCCTGCCTCCTGTCACAGTCCTTACTGACTGCACTTAGTAGGTAGAGCCCAAGGTGCTCTTCAACCTTTCGTTCAAAACGCAGGTGGAAGGAGCCGGCTTTGTAAAGGAAAGACAAGCTCTCGCTTACGTAATACGTCAGTGGGGTGTTAGGGGTTGCAGAGGCTACAGACAAAGGAGGTTTCTCTCTTCACTTATTTCATTTCACAGCTGGATCGAATTTCCTGATTAATTACAATATATTTGAAGGGAATGAATCACAGAATGGTTAGGGTTGGAAGGGACCTTGAGGATCATCTAGTGCCAACCCCCTGCCATGGATGGGCAGGGACACCTGCCACTAGACCAGGCTGCTCAAGGCCCCGTCCAACCTGGACTTCAACAAGCTTGCTCAGAGCCCCGTCCAGCCTGGCCTTCAACACTGCCAGGGATGGGGCATCCACAGCTTCTCGGGGCAGCCTGTTCCAGTGCCTCACCACCCTCAGGGTGAAGAATTTCTTCCTTAGATCTGATCTACATCTACCCTCTTTCAGTTTAAAGCCGTTACCCCTTGTCCTTTCACTACAGGCCCTTGTAAAAAGCCCCTCTCCATCCTTCCTGTAGGCCCCTTCAGGCACTGGAGGGCTGCTATAAGGGCACCTTGGAGCCTTCTCTTCTCCAGGCTGAACAGGCCTCAGAGCAGGACGCAGCACTGCAGGTGAGGTTGCACAGAGCAGAGCAGAGGGGCAGAATCCCCTCCCTCGACCTGCTGGCCACGCTGCTTCTGATACAGGATACAGTTGGCCTTCTGGGCTGCAAGCGCACATTGCCGGCTGAAGTTAACTTTCTCATCTACCACTACCCCCAAGTCGTTTTCCTCAGGGCTGCTCTTGAGCCACTGAACAACAAAGAAATCCTGTCTCAAGCTCATTTTTAGACAACAGTGTTACTTGACTTTACCAATGCAACTCTGATTTATTTTCAGTCTGCACTATGTGTGGCCAACATGAACAACAAAAAGTCAAAATAGCCAGGTCCTCTCATACTTTTTTCCACAGATACTGAAAAGTCACATAAATTTGAGTAATACAGAGATAACCTGGTAATGCTTGAGTAATAATGCACTATATTTATAGGCAGTTCTTGAACAATAAGATCCCAGGCATACTGTTATTATCTTTACTTTCTAATAACTTAGTTCCATTATCCATCTACTGCGAGTGGATCATTTTCATGAATTCATTTGCATCACAAATCTAAACCCTTTCTAGTTAAAGCTTTCATATCACTTTTGTATGGTTCTAATATTTCCTAACACAAAACAAAACAAATTTGCCTAGTGTTTTGAATTACAAAAGCAATATATTTAGTCTACAAATTTCAAATGAGGGTAGTTTTCAATAAACTGAGATAGGCATTTTGAAAATCTCTTCTTAAAGGATTTGCACATTTAAAATCACTTCACAGTCAAATCTAATGGCTCCTGTTTGCCAACAACAGTAGTGACAATTTCATGCTGTATCAGATGTTGTCTTTGCAAGTCCTTGCAGGCTATTCATTATACTATCACTGCTACCCTTTGATAGGGCCTTCTCCCATGGAGAAAAAGGTATTCAGTAACTCCAGCATAACCATCTTAAGTGAATTACACAACAGTAGTTAATTCTGTTTTGTAAACAAGGGGAAAACCGCATAACCAAGTATAAGATACTTATTTAGTAACAGATTAATAAGTATTTAGCTGCTTATTCCTGTATTTCACAGTACATACCTTGCATAAACTAACACATAAAGACAAACAATGAGTTTACAGGACATTGAAGAAGATCTGAGCTACAGCGTATTAAAGGAAGAGTAAACACAGGCCTTTGTTCTGCCATGTTTTCAGCAAGGAGAGAAAAATACATCAGTTCCCCAGCACTTACTGGAAGAGCAAAGCCCTCCATATGCTAACCTGTTCCACAAGGGAGCTAAATTTGACTGCCCAAAGAGCTCCAAGCTGCCTCTGCTCCCCTTTAAAACCTGATGCCTCATTTATCCCTGCAACCAATAACAAAAGCACTGTCAAAACCCCAAGATTTAAAAGGAAGCATCACCATTCTCTTATAGCTAGGCCAAATAAAATCTGTTAACATGAAACTCTTACCTCTGCCCAGGTTGTTTGTTACAGCACTGAAGCCACTGTGACAGAAGTGACTGCCGTTTCCATTGCAACGTATTTTTGCTACGCTACATGACAGCAAAGTCACTGCTTAGAACATAAACCCAAAAGCCAGGAGAACTCGACAAACAAGTCATGTGCATTGTCACAAGTCAGGCAACAAGAAAGGGCAAAGCCTGGGCTTGCAAGGAAACGTGACAAGGAAGGCAGGGAAAGGAACTCACCCCTCTGAATTCCCAGGTCATTCATCTTCCAGCTCTTGTTTGTGAAAACGGCCCCTTGGAATGGGGAGAAAGGAAGACCTGCAGATAGCATCTTCGACAGCTAGGGTCTTTGCAGCAAGACTCACAGCCAAGAGGGTAGAAACCAGAGCTGAGCAGGTGAACAGGTTGTGACAAATAGATGCAATCAAAAATTGATGGATACAATGTTAGAACTTTTCAGAAAATTCCACCACCTACAGTTGTTTTCATCAGACTTACCTTGCAGCTATTGCGTCTTAAATACTGTGATACTAACAACCTCAGAGTGAAAATTATTACCAGCCCACTGAAACTAACTTCACTGATTTTCACTGTCTAAACATAGTGCAATGCAAAAAAGGTAATCAAACAACCTTAACTGTAAAAACAAAATTGCATTTTTAAAATACTGTCATTTATTATTAATCTGAGGTGATATTACTTAGCTCAAGATTGCACTTTCATTACAATAAATGTGTTTTTTCAAGTTAACATTCACTGTTTAACGGAACAAAGAGTTATTTTCCAAAAAAAAAAAAATCTGCTGTATTTCAGACAAAAGGTATTTTTTTACCATGAAGTCATAAAGCCCTGTGAAAGGAGTTTACAATGGGAGCATTGACATCCTCTTAACTGCAGCAGCACCAGCTAAGGCAAATGTAATAGGGAAAAAATTTCAAAGATAAGAATCAAAGTGTTTTATCAAGGTTGTTCATCCTATTACAATCTCCACTCTCTCAAACCTTTTAATGTAGAAAGTCACCTGCTGGACAGAAAGCTGTTGGTATGAATCTGTATATAAAAGCATTTTTCAGCTACAGTCTGTGCCTGAAATGCCAATAGAATTTCTTCAATGACATTTCTTTTTGATTAATTTTGGCTTAAATGATGGTTCTAAAGTAGGTTGAGCTTGTTATTTTTTTTCCTTTTTTTTTTTTAACATGCAAAATTCTATTCAGTGTAATAAAAATCATACTCTGTTCTCAAAAATACAGTCAAAGTAAACCCACTGAAATACCATATCTTACCATAGGTTTACACTGCTGAAGCTCAAATCAGAATCCAGTTTCAGAGTCCTTGAATGTTGCTGTTGGCCTGACCTTCGAAATATTGTGAATAAGCTAAATACAGCCAAGAGTACTTATATCTGAGCAGACACACATTTTCAAATGTGCATACATTTTCAAGAAAAAAGGGGAAAAATATTTTAATGCACTGCCAATCTGATAAAATAATTTTGAGAATTCAAAATTATCTGAATAAATTAAAAATATAGATATTTTCTCCTTCCAATTCCGTTTGAGTTGCTGATACGTAGCATACTCTTACAAGAGTTAATACTGTCACTCCCACTGGATTGTTTTTATGGAGACATGGACATATTACTTAAACAACAGATCAAAATAGTGCAGGTTTCATTTCACGGAGCTACAGAACAGCTACTGAAGTATTCCTGAGAATGACCACACATTTCTTATTTGTAAAATAGAAGCAAAGTATTCCAGCAGATACCATCAACAAACACCACACAAATAGCATCATATGATGTCGGGGCAATCCCAGGCACAAATACCGGCTAGGCAGAGAATTCATTGAGAGAAGCCCGGCCAAGAAGGACTTGCAGGTGTTTGTTGATGAAAAGCTGGATGTGTTCTGACAATGTGCGTTTACAGACCAGAAAGCCAACCCTGTCCTGGGCTGCATCAAAACTAGAGTGGCCAGCAGGTCAAGGGAGGTGATCTTCCCCCTCTACTCTGCTCTGGTGAAAGCCCACCTGGAGTGCTGTGTCCAGCTCTGGGGCCCGGTCACAAATGGACTTTGTCACAAATGAGTGACTTTACACAATTTGATCTAGCAGTGTCTTAGTCTTTACAGAAAACCACAGGATTATATTGTGATTTTAATAACACGCAATCATGAGTCGATTAATAAAGTGATTCAACAAAATTTGTTCTAATTAAAGCAGTGACTTAAGAGATTCAAAAATGGCAAGGTTCATTATATTACTGCATGGAAGAACTGTATCAGGGAAAATCGATACAGAAAGGGACACAAAGAGTAAGGAAGACCCTCCTGTTGAGTCACAAGGTTCAGAAAGGACCCCCTTGCTTTATGGACTCCCCCTCAGAGAGGTGTTGAGAGGTGGCTAGATCCAGTTTTAGACATAAACGGTTGACCAAGTCTAAGACTAAAGGATTACAGGGCTATAGCAGCCTCCTGTTGAGTCATGAGATTTGGAAGGGACCCCCTTGCTTTCTAGACTCTTCCTCAAAGAGGAGTCTATGGGTGGCTAGATCAAATCCTAGTCCCAGCCTTGGTTAATGGTTTATATCTAAATGGTTATTTACTGTTTTAAGGTTAATTACAAGATTTTAGAAACATTCAGTTATTGACTAATTCACCATTTACAAAGTGATTAAATCAATTCACACATGCATGCACACAGACACAGCATTTCTACAAATGTACAAAAGGTATCCCTGTTAAAAATTTCCCCTTGATTTCAGTGAAATACTCATGTTGAATGCTTTGGCATTTCTCAACGGGCGAGGGTTGAGCCTCAAGGAGGATATTGGCTCAGATCCCGTCATCAGTCTTCAGCCACGGATGCTCAGATTTCACAGACTTGGGAGTTTGCGAACTCTGAGTAGTGTCCCACTTAGAGGGAGATGCTAGGCGCAGCCCGCTGCAGTCCGGTAGGACTCAAAGGGCCTCACTTGGAACCACTGTTTATAGGTTGCAAGATGATTAGCTTTAGTTATCAATTAATTTTCAGCCTGGCAACAGTTCAAGTTGTTCCGCTTTCATTCCCCCATCTTGGCTAGGCAATCAAAGTACCTGGTACGATCAGTGCTATTCCCATCTCAGCCATGTAGGAGTTTCTGGTACAGTCAAGGGATGATTCACTGCCCCAGCTCATGCATAAAGGCCAAGATTTGACAGATAGCCCAGCTTCTTGCAAAAAGACCAAGACCATGTAG